>JAQFXU010001100.1:0-34274 GCA_034693705.1 Spatulosminthurus flaviceps
ACGTTACCCGGTTTTTGAAAAACCGGATAATTTACGTTACCCTTATTTTCTCCTTACCCGGATAATTTTCAGTGCCCGGATTTTTACAATCCGGGTAATTGACATTACCCGGATTTTTTGTAACCCGGGTAATTTGGATTACCCGGGTTTTTTCAACCCGTGTAGTTTGGGTTACCCGGAGTTTTCCAACCCGGGTAATTTATTTTACCCGGAATTTCAATTCCTTCTATTTGTGATGTTTCCCGCTAATTTCTTTAAACCACAGCTCGGGTTCTAAAACCACTTCAAAATTTTGCGAACCCGAAAAAATTCTATTTTTATATAATTGCTAATACAAACCGTGTTCTGAAACACTACTGGTCTAAATGAATAGCACGCCTTAAAATACTAGTAATTCTTCACATATATTTTGGTCCCTGACATACAAAGAAGCTAGTATAATTTCCTTGATTGTGCTTTTTCAGAGCTTGCGCTTTTTCAAGATTTTCTCTAAAATTGTGCATTTCATTACACAAGTTAAATCTTTCAGTAAAATGAGTCAAATAGGACAATCCTAAAAGCCTGCCAATATCCAACTATGTACTTTAAAAGCTAATTAAACTCGACTATTTTGTAGAGTTCAAAGGGAGAAGGACCGATTTAAAAGGAGAAAAGATATTATGCGTGGGCGTAGGGAATCTTATTGAAACCAATAAAAATAAAAGCATGAGAGTGCTTTCTCTTTAGCGTAGAACACTTTGAGGTACGGAGGCGTGAGCAATTTACAGGAGATCGTTGTAAAATTGAACGAAATCACTCAAGTGACATTAATTACTCTTAATTTGAATTGTTTCAGCTTGACTGAGTTCCAAGCTACAAGCTTATTTCCATTTCTCACCATACTGTGCGTGAGAGTGAAAGCGGCTGTATCCACGGAAACACTTGCCCCTAACCACAACCCAACCGCAAAATCTTGTATTCCTCCTCAAGTGTTCCCGATGAACCCTCCCAATTAAAACGATAGCCCAAGTATAAAAAAACCCGAAAATGTACACTTAAATTCACATCTTTCCTTCTGTTAACTTTTACCCCAATTCAATCCCTCCCTTATCATTTGAAAAAAAATCATTGCATTTCCATACAAAGATTTGATCAATTTTTAACATTTTGCCATAAATTTCTCCCGTAGAATGTCAAAAATGTTACAAAAAATTCTCCAACAAGAGAGAGTCGGTGCTGAAAGCTTATTTTTTATTAATTCTGAAGGACAAGTACAAGACTAGCCAATTTCAGTTTAGTGCGGGCATTACAATTTGAATTGTCAAATTGCTTTTAGAAGAGGACGGGAAACGTCTAAGGTCAAGAGCAGTGAACTGTGAGGTGAACATAGATATTTCTACGCCATGTCACACATGAAACTGAAACCCAAGAGGAACGATCTGACGTCCATTACATATGGACAATAGAAAATCCTATGATTTTATTACTCTAAGCAGCCAGCCCCCTTATTTTTGAACATGCTTCAAATGTTTAATTCCAATGATTTTTCGCTCCACTTTTTTCTACTTTTTCTCTCCCTATTCAGAGAAAGTGAGCTAGTAGCTCCAGTATGTATGGTGAAAGTCAAGAAAGCCTTGTTAGATTGAGAACACGTACGAGGGACATAAATGGACTCTAAGAAAAGGCTACGAAGGAAAAACGTCCAAATCCTGTTTTTTACGATTACATTCCAATTACACCCAAAGAGAAAGTCAGTTTAAGCAAAATTGGAGAGTCATGTTTTCTCCTAATAAAAAGACTCTACTTTCCTCACAATTTCTCTTGATAAAAATATTTTTTCCCAAAATTTTTATTTAGCCTTTCCTCACAGTAAAAATTCATCCCCTACTACTTTTCACCACTTTCTTTTTTTACGTGAAATGTTTTCAACAATTTTTTTAACTATAAGATTACAAGTCACGCCGGGAAGTGGTGAAAGTCCCTTTACATCTATCCATTCGAATTGTGTCCATCATTTGATAAAGGCTAATTTGAAGACAATACCCATAGTTAAAAGTAAGCGGGAAAATTATCAAGATCAATTGCAAAGATCTCACTACCAATTTCTCTCCCCTAATTGAGGCCCTCAATGCTATGCCAGATTTATTGAATTTTGCAAAAGAGGAGAAACGGGATGGAGGGAAAGCCTTGGAATTATAATATACAAAAAGGAAATATAGAGAGAACACTGATACTCCCTATAGTTTTCCAGGACATTGATTTTCGATAAATCAAAGCCAAGCCTTTGAATACCAAGAGAGAGAGAGAGAGAGAGAGGGAATTTGGTAGAGAAGGATATTATGCCGACAAGAAAGCAAGGATTGAATGTTTTAAGATCCCATGTATATATGTTGATAAGGAAAAAGTAAGGACTGTAGTATAAAGTACAAGGGAAGGAGGAAGAGATGAATAAAAGAGGGAGAGAGAGAGAGGAATTCACATTTCCTTAGCCTTTTACAATACAAGGATTTTTTTATTGGAAGAGGACCTTCAGCTTTGGTCAGTCCTCAGAGAGACAAATGTTCAAGGAGAAAGGTAGGCCTTTTAAAAAACATGGCCAAAGCCATAAACATGAAAAGAACCTCTTTCTTCTCAGATGCTTACGTTGATTGTGAAGTTGTTGAATTGAATTGAAAATCAGTGCCACGTGTTTTTCCTACTACGTAAGAAACACATCCTTCCCTTTATCCACCTTGAACTTTCTCCCTCCCTTGTATTTCCAATTTCTGAACCTTAGGTTTTTAGTATCTACCCTTGGATCTTAAAGAGAAACCCTTCCCCCAGTCCTTCGCTAACCAATGGTTTTTTCATGGTTGGATACAAAAATCTATGCCTTTGTATTTTTAAGGGAGAGCATGTGTGAGAAATTAGAGAAAGTAAAAGTACTTGAGAAAAGGGCAATAATTGTGAGAGAGAGAGAGAGAGAGAGATGGAAGAGTATATGAAGAAGACTGAAGGAGGAGGAAGACTACTAATTCAGAGAAAGTTCTTCCATTAGTGTCACCTCACTTCAATCAGCTACTTATCGTCAAGCTGAATCAATTTTATCTGGAGAAAGTCCCTTGACTGGCTCAAATGAAATGAAGACACGCCACATCGGCCAGAGGAAGAGAGAGAGAGAGAGAGAAAATAAGGACCATCCTTTCCTCCCTTAGTCTTACGTAAGAGCACAACAGATAGCATAGTAATTTCTCCTATACTTTCTCTAACCTAAGCTTTCACCAGCTGGAGCGGGCTCAGATGAAATTGCCTTCGTCTACGAATCTATATGGAACAAGTTAAACGCTACCTGCCTCATCCTCCTGGATGGATGATACTTTTTTCCACTACTCATATATCTTATACTAAAAGAGTGTAGCTCTTCTTCAAACAACCTGGATTTTCTATAGTGTTTCGGTAAAAGTAAGTACTTTCACCAGATCTCTCCTTCCCAATCCCACCTTTTCCACAACTTCTAACTATTGTTTCGCGTTCCAAGCTCCGCTTTTTTTCTTGCGATGTATCTCTCCGCTTGTATAAGTTTCCTGTGAAACAGTCGTGCTTCTTGTATATAAATGTACAAGGAGGAAAGAGATAGAGAGAGAGAAAATTACATGGGAGATATAGGCTTATGGATGAGATTTCTTTTTCAAGGGTCTATGCTATACGGAGGAATCAACTATATAGTGAAATGTAGAAACTCTGAATCAACTAAGGACCTAAAGACCTTTTTCTTATAGTTTTCTCCGAGAATTTTCTTCTGATTTCAACATCTTTGTCCTGTAGTTTTATCCTTGGTGGGGAAGGAAAACTCGGTATTTCCAAATTTTTCATAGCTTTCGGCATATACGGGATATTTTGAAATGTAACATTGAATAACATTTTTATGTTTTCTCCTTATATTTTCCCTTCCCCTTACTTTCTCCGTACTTTCTTAAGCTTTTTATATACTTTCTCCTACCTTTCTCTGGCTTTCCATATACTTTCTCCTACCCTTTTCCGTACTTTCTTTGGCTTTCCATATACTTTCTCCTACCTTTCTCCGTACTTTCTTTGGCTTTCTCCATGCTACCCATAATATATTTCTGTACTTCCTCAACACTTTCTACAGGCAGTCGCTTTACTTTCTGTCAGCTTTCTCTATATTCCTAACAAGTTTCTCTGTAGTGTCCAACCGTATTCTCTGTATAATGTTTTGCCAGCATTCTCCTCACTATTTACCAGTTTTATCCACACTTTTCGCCCGCTTTCTCTATACTCTTTACTTGTTTTATATTTATGATATTTACTTATGTCAAGGTTCTGCTATTTTTCCCGCTTTCGCTCATTTTCCTCTGTGCTTTCTCTCTGTAAATTTGTACCTTTGTAATAATTCTGTTTCGAAGCTATGCTTTCTCTTGATCAACACCATTTGTGACGATATGCACTTTCTCCAAGCTTATTTACTTTAAAAAATGGGTGGCTTTCTTGTGAATCGTAAGTGCAGCATTGAAAAAACTGCTTGCCAAATTAACACACTACCTGTGTCTTTTACAATGTTACTCCGACCTTGGCTTGGACTTTGCCACATGCCAATAAAAACTATAAAATACCTAAGCACCCGTCACCTCTAATGTGTAATAAAGAAAATTCCATCAAAGCTCAATTCCCTCTTTTATTTCTAATCCTATCCATCCAACCTTTTAGTTTCTGTTGTCTTAAGATCATTCAAACAAATTAGTGGTGAAAATGAGGGTTGAACGTTGCTGTTAGTTCAGTGTTAATAGACAAGGATTGAAGAGAAAGGAGCATTTGATGGGAATCAAGGAATTATCGAAGGGATTGTAATTGACTAAAAGGAAGTGAAAGTTGGAGGAACAATGGGAGCTATTTACTTAATTTTGTTTAAGTGTTAGCACAAATGAGTGGGCGTAAGCTTTGGAGAGGAAGAATAATTGAGGGAAAGATGAGCAACTTCTTATAATACAAGAGCTCCCTAGCATTTCCTTGAGTAAATATAAGAAATGAAAATAACTTTATTATCTTTGATAAAGTGCCGCCTTATTCCCATATGCTGAAACGATGTGAGTAAGAAAAATTGGAAGGAAAGTAGAAACATTTTGACATTTACCCGTAAATTTGACTTTTTGAAGGTATTTGAGCAGTTCAGTGCCGTCAATGGGCCTCATTCGGTCACAAATCCTGTCAGTCCCGTTGCAAATGGTGGTGTGCATGTCTCTGTGAACAGTCAAATATTAAAAGGTTGAAAGAGGGAATTCACTTTTATAAAAGAATATTTCTAAATTGATAAATTGCATGAGAGAAAAAACTCTGTCCAAATTATGATGACTTTCACCAGGAGAAAAGTTTTAAAAAAAGTTGTTTACCTTCAAAATTAAATTTCTAACGAAACGTAATTTAATTTTTAACCTACTTTCCCTCTTCCACAAGCTACTTTCACCCAATTTACTTTCACTTTTTAAAAACCCAGCCAAATTTCTCAAAAAAATGTCTATTATTTTACCCACATATTCCCTTTTACATGGCATCATTAAAGGAAAGTATTTATAAATCAAAGTGAAAGTCAGGTGAAAGTCCGATACTCATCCATATGAAAGTTGTACATAAATGAAAATTACGTACTTTAATGCCCATGCAAAGGCCATCACCGCATCCGACACATACTGGAGCTGAGCTTCAAATGCTGTATTATCCGGTGAAAGTTTCTCCTCCCCTGTACAATTCTTCCGGTAATTTTCATTGTAAGGTGTCCTCGCAGAATTGTGATATTTGCAGGCAAAATGATGCTCCCAGAATTCTGGAAAAAATACAACAACATTTCATAAATCACTGCTCATCATAACATCCAATCCTATTGACACTTTTACAATGCTTTATTATTGTCCTTGCTCTCCCCTCGCAATAAATAATTGGAAATATTTCCTTGGCATATCCTTTACAATGGAATGTAGTATTTATGACAAGAGACAACACTGTCGACAATTTTCAGAGAGACTCGTTCTCGAATTTTCCAAGCAAAAAAAAACATGTACGTTTTCATCCTATCATGAGTAAAAAGAGAAAATGGGCCCGTGAGGGAAAGGATTAGAAAGGTTGGGATTTTTTCTATCTTAGAACGTGATATTCTTGGAGGAAAAAGTGTGTCAAGAGAGCGACAAGCATCTTTTGATAACGATATAGCTTTTTCCTTCAACTCACAACGAAACAAGTCCATTTCCTGGTTTTGTATCATTTCCCTTTTTTTACACTGTGCTACATGTATGAATTACTAATACGTTCCTTGCTGGAAGGCACTCCCAATAAAAAACTTACACATGCTAAAAATCGCCAAAATAACTTTTTTGATTACAAATGTTAGCAACCCTTGTCCATAATGTTATTATCCTAAAAGCCCGTACTACTTCAATAGCAATAAAACTTATTGTTAGAACAAAACCTCAATAGGACAAAACCATGCATTTTTTATAAATTATGCACATTCATTAATTAATAAACCTTATTTCCTGAGCCATTAAAAAGAAATTTCTCATTTTAATGTTTTTTCCCTCTTTTTTTCTAAGCAATGCAAATAGAAAATATACAAAAAATGTAATTTAAAAAAAATCTGGGAAAAATGAAGTTGTGGGATTACTTAAAGGAAAGAGAATGAATGACAAAAGGATTTTCTCCAAAATCATCATCCCTTATGGTGGAAGCCCATAAAAAAAAGAAAGTGGTAGCCAATTGAATGAAAGAGTATTGTCCACATTGAAAATCCTTAGTCCCATGGAAACGCTCCCTATATGAAGACTAAGCTCTGCTAGAGTCGGGTATTAGAGCAAGAGAAACTAAGACATGTCCATACTTTCCCCGCTTTCCCCTAGGCTTACACAGATAAGTTGGCATATGGGAGAAAATCCTGTAAAAAGAGCAGAAAGCAGAGAGTCAAATAAATCAATTAATGATGAGGGTGACCACAAAAAGGAGGAAAAAAATCAGTTCACCCGAATAGCTTTTTACCCTGTACATTGACTTGGACCTGAGAGAAAGGAGAAACCTTAATGCACACAAGTAAAGCATATTACTACTTTCTCCCTTACTTTTATACGAACACACACACACACACCCACATAGACCTACAAATCTAAACTCACTACATGTTATTAAGGAAAGGAGGAGGATAAGGAGAAGAAGAGGAAGGAGGAAAACAGAAAAAAGGTGAAAATTGAGTTACGCTCCTTTCTCCCTACTTTCTCCTCTCAATGTTTTAGTGGTAGGTTTCCCTTTATACCGTGTATATGTACATATAGGTTGAGGGATATATGATGTAAGAACAACATCAAATTACTTGATACAAATGTTCTACATTAGGCTATCCTGCCATATACATTTAACGGATCCGAGTAAGTTGGAAATGTTGACACTTTCTCCTCTTTCACCCCCAGCCTGATGAGTCCTTTGAAAGGATCCGAGAGAAAACAACTTTTCCAACTCATCAAAACATATGGTATAGACATTAATTCCTGTGACATAAATACATGAGTATGCCATGTAGAAAAACATCCTCTCACAAACTCTCCGGCACAACACATGAAACAGAGAGCGATGAGTAGAAACAAGCTCATAAATAAATACATAAACTTTATAAATAGCTTTCCTCAAATCCCACCCAGTCTTTTATTCAATCTAGTACATTTTCCCTTCCCTTTTTTTTAACATTCTCTACGTAACATTCTATAGCTAATCCAGATAATTACATACTATTAAAGAGAGAAAGTGTCTTTCACCAACTTTGGATCCCACATGTGTTAATTAAATGGTAAAAATAATAAGGGGAAAGGAGAAAAGTGCGGGAAAAGTATACATTTGGTTTTTAACGTACCTCAAACACACATTTGTGTTGATGAAATGTTGAAAATTTTAGTGCAAGGAGAAAAGTGTGGGAAAAGTATTTATTTTGTTTTTTACTCATCCCACACTTGGTAATTAAATGTTGAAATAATATTGAAAGGAGAAAAGTGCGGGAAACGGATGACATAATTTTTTTTAATTTTTTAAGATTTCTCTTCCTATTCTTTAACATTATAAATTAGCGAATCTCCCTTGCATACTAAATATTGTACAGTTTTTTACGTTGCGTTTGGGGTAGGAAAAAAGAGACTAGAATTACCTTTAGTACGTTTTTTTTGTGCGGACGATGCAATAAATTTTAAGGGAGGTGGGGATAAATTGAAGTGAACAAAATAAATACATTTGGAGTAACCTCTGACATTTGGGGAAGGTTACTTAGGAATTAGTATGTAGGAGAAAGTAAAGGAAGAACACGTGAGTGTGGGTTGAAAAATTTAGAGAGGATTTTTTTTATTTGGGAACAATTTACAAGTTTCAATTTTTCTATTTTATTTTTGATGGTGAAGAAACTTTGCTCACGTTTTTTCCTCCTTTACTACGTGTATTTTTTCCTAGGGACCTTTTTGAAGGGAGTTTTAGAGCTCTTTTCTCTCATGTGCATGTGTTATTAGAACAAAAAGAAGGGGGAAATTTACACTTGACCATGTATAAGGGGAGAAAAAAATCTATAAGGGGAAAAAGTTTCTCACATGAAATAAGGTACAATCGTAGTTAGTACGGGAGAGCGGAAGTCATGGAATTCCCTATGGTAGCCTCACTAGTGTAAGCCAGTACGGTTGTAGAATTTCTATGAATTTTTCCTTTGGGATTTTTTTGTTGCTCCAGTACTTTCTTTTTTTTCTTGCCTCCAGTACTAGGAGTAGCGCAACGGTAACATCATATGAATATACATCCGGAGTGGAGTACCTTCAGCTCTTACGTGTATTCACTGGTCCACATTAAGTCTGGGACGCTTCCAGACATTTTTAATGGATAGTTCTATTCCCCAACCTTCCCTCATCAACATGTACGAGTATGTGGGAGGAAAGTTAAAGGAGGAAGTGAAAATCAAACGTGATCACGTCCTCTTCTAATTCCTAATATTACTCTTTTGACTTTCTCTTCCTTTCATGTGAAAGTAGAGTAGCTCCGGAGGATACATATTTCCTCTTAACTAGACCTACATTGCTCAGCTACCTTCTTTTATCCTTGCGTCATCTTCAATTTACCCATTCTTGGTTTTTTTGTTACAAAATATTTACGCTCCTGTGACATGTTCTATTTTTCGTACTTTTCTTGCTCTTAAATTGTTGAATCATCATATTTTGCCATGTAATTTTTGGCATTTCTTAAATATTAAAATGCAATTTCTCATGTTAATCAACATTCAAAAGTAATTGATAACTCAAGGTCTCGATTATTATATTATAATTTCCGATGATATTGGCATTGAATTGCAGCACGTGGATTTTGTTTACAGCAATATGAATTTATAGTTATATAGTTATATAAGAAATAATTGGAAGATCAAAATCTGATAAGAAAAGTTTGTCATAGGAGCAGACCGACCACGAGAAATTGGATAAAGTATAACTCGAACAAGGGAGAAAGCGGAGAAAGTCCGATTGGAACAAGGAAGAAAATGGAGAAAGTCAGATTGGAATGAGAGAGAAACTGGAGAAAGTTCGATTGAAATTAGGGTAAAAGTGGAGAAAGTCCGATTGGAACGGGAGAGAAACTGGAGAAATTTCGATTGAAACAGGGGAGAAAGTGGAGAAAGTATAATTGGAACAAGGGAACTAGTGGAGAAAGCCCGATTGTAAAACACGAAAAAACCCACTTGGGGCGAAGAAGAATGTGGAGAAAGCACAATGGATATGAAGAAGAAAGTGGAGAAAGTCTTATTCTTGAAACATATATGGTAGGAAAAATATGAAAAATATTTAAAAAGACAAAAGGAATAATTTCAAAATTTCCAATGCTGTGAATTATAAAAATAAAAGCGTCCGGAAAGTTATCACCATCCGTAATAGGATTAAAATTCAGGGAAAGTACACTGGTAATTCTTTGGACCCCATTAATCTGGAATTAATTACCACTGACCTTGACGGCACTTCAAGTAAAGTTAAAAAGAGAACAGAAAGAGAATAAAGAAAGAGAGATAGAGCTTACCAACAAACCAAGGATTTCTAGTGTTGTTTTTCACACTGAGCCGAAAAAAGTAGTCATCAAAGCCCTTGACAGCATTTGCCCTCGGCTGAACAGCAAGAGTTCCCTCAACCTCCCGCTCATTGCCTAAGGACACCAATGTTCGGCCTGCCCAACCGTCCGACCCAATCCATGTGAATTGGACGGAAGTATTCCGACGTCCAACAGCTTGCATTAAGCCTTTAACTTCTTGATCCGATCCAAATATAATAACTCCTGAAAACAGAAGAAGATTAACTTTTGTCAATCCTTTAATACTCAATTGAATTACTCTGATTTCATAGAGTCCAGCTAACAATGCCCAAAGGAATAGCACACCCTTCCCTCCCATCCTTCTACATAAATTCAACTTTTTAACTCTACAGCCCATCAATGAGAAAGTTTTTCTCTGAGGAAATGTAATGCCTCCCCAAGGGCAAATGAATTACACTATTTATTTTGGAAAGCCAACCTCATAAGATTCTCTCAAAAAAATAAATCTCTTTAGGCTCATTCTTTTTTACCCATCCCAAATTCAATATGGACTTATTCTCCTTTCCCACCGTGTGCAACCAACTACTACTACTCCCATGACTTTCCCCTACACATGAATTTTTACTTTCACTTTTTATCCTCCTCACCAGCCTCACTCCTACCCCACTATAATTTCACTTTTTATTATCTTCCTCCCATTAGCTATTTATTAGAATGTTTAACTCATCCCCAAAATTCCTTTTAATTTTTCATACATTTTTCCTCCAAAATTTCCTCCTTACTAATAATTCCAATTTCCCCTAGTTTTTTCCCTTCTTAAAAGTTATTATAACTTGGAATATGAATTGTTACACGGCAGGACACGCATCCTCAATATTTTTTTCAATAGCCATCAAAGCTAATGATTACAATGATGAAAGCTAAAATGACAAGTAAATGACGCACACTCATTAAGCAACGCAGGTGAAAACTAACTTCTCACATTTTCTCCTCTCCACACAAATATACTTTGATGGACAGACACACACATTTTTTCCGACAACGTATGTCACTTCCAAGTATAAAAAATGTCAAAAAATTCCCATAAAATATTTTTCCCTTTTTAATGCACTCGCAATGCCAGTAAACGGAATTTGGAGAGAAATTTGATGAAAGTACTTTAAAGAAAATTATTTTTTTTACTACTTTTACTTTAAAAGAAAGTATAAGCTTTCTCGTAAAAAGAAAGCAAGAGAAAGTATAAGCTTTCACCTAAAAAGAAAGCAAGTGAAAGCATGCTTTCCCCTAAAAAGAAAGTAAGATAAAATACATTTCCCCTTTGAAAAGATACTAAGAAAAAGCAGGCACATTATTTACACAAAAGGAAAAAAATCCCATTTAGTGAAGAAATTGAAAGCACAGGGGAAAAATCTCAATTAATTAAAGAGAAACTTAACCTGGAAAATACAGTTGAGAGCCAAGCTCCTATAAAATCTGGGAAACTCATTACAATTTGAGCCATTTAAATACTAAGAATCGCCGGAGAAAGTAAAAATAAACAAAGAAAAAGGAGAAAATGACTTTTTCCATACTAAAAGCTTTTTAAATAGTGAAACAAATTTTAACAATAACACGAGATGATAGAAAGAAAGCAAAGGGAAAATTCAAAGAAACTCACACAAGTTTCTTCAAAAAAAATTATCTCTACAGCGTTGAGAAAATATCTCATGATCAGAACCATTTCTCTGAAATTCTTTCCCTAGCAATAGTACACGTACATATGGAAACACATTGATATAGCATCACCCTCTTCCAAGTCTACTAAGCGATTTCCATCGGATTTTTTTATCCACCCGAAAAATATCCCTTTATTATACACACAATTGAAACTCGACTGTGTGTGGAGAAAGTGGAGAAAGGAGTGGGAATGGAAGATAGAAGTGATTAGCAGTGAAAAGTGGCTCGGAATGGAGAAGTTACATGACAAGAACATGGATAAATTAGACCAAGAGGGCTTTAGCAAGGATCTCCATGATTTGCGTCTTGCTCTTCAGCTTTAAAGGAAAACATTAACTCAACATATTCAATTCCCTATACATATATTCAGCCCTCCCTTATATTACCTATACCATAAGTAAAGGAGCCGTCAAATGAAAAGGAATTTCTCCAAAGTCACTCCTTCCCCATAACTTCTATAGAATTTCAAGTCCTTACAAAGAATTTTACAATTCCACCAAATACATATATAAAAATCCATACATATTTTCTTTCTCTCTGTCTCTCTCTCCCAAAAGCTTTTTTCCTCCTACACTTGGAATTTCTTCCCTGCCACCAGACCGACACACAGAGAGAGAAAAAAACTAAAAAAAACTAGATAAGATAATACACCAGCATTGTCAAGACAGATTTATATTTATGACAGTTCTAAAGGATCCTCACGTCCGTGTAAGTTTACATTTTATCCTCTAACAGGCTCCCCCCTATCTCTGTACATTTTCCCTCCTCCTCTCTCCTCCTCCCTTTCCGATTCCTCCAGAAAACCATGGGGAAGGAAGAGGATGACCAGAACTAAAGTACAAAGATCCTCCTAAGTAAGATGAAGCATCTGAGGGTCCCACATAATAATACAGGCGTATAAAAGATGCCATTTTCCCCAAATAATCATACTTGTCTCCCTCAAAGATGACCATGAGCTATCGCTCCCTTACTTTTCATCAACTCGTACATACACACACGCACACACACAAAAACACATCTTGTCATTCTGTCAAGGAGATGAGAGATCTTTCAATTCACCATCATCCTCCTTCCCTCATAATAATAATTAACTTCCCCTAGCAAAATAATAAAACTCTTGGAGAAAGCAAAAACAACAATAATCTTAAACTTTTTCCATGTATTTTAATACACAAACGGATATCATTTATTATCCTCCGGATGAAAGTCCTAGGGTTAAATGTGTCCTTTTTATGAAGAAAATAATAATAATAGAGATTTAAAAAAAACCTTACCCCGAGCTTTTTGGACAGCAATGAGCCTGTCAACGATCCGGTCATAGCTATTAGCCTCAGCAACCCCTGAGTCCTTTTTCAGTTTTTCTTTGGCAGCAATGCAGATATTGTACGTGGGTAGGATTTTCTCGAGCTCTTCAAATGCCTGCAAGATATAGAGAGAGAGAGAAAAATGTAATAATGTAATAATTGGATGTTAGGAGGGAAGGAGTAAAATGTAGCATAAAAATTGGGGTTCTTCCTACGAAAATAGAGTGGTTTTGTATGTGTGTGTGTGTGTGTAATTATAATATATTAGAACTGTAAATCTTTGTCAGAATTATTACACTCTTTATTATCTCCGTCACTCCCTCATCCCCACTAAAATTATATGAATTTTCATATATAGACGTTATAAGACTCTGGTGCATATCCTTTAGTGTGTGTTTAAGCTTAATGTAATTACAAGGGGAGAGAATTTCATTCTCATTATTGGTTACCCGCTCAGAAATGTTTATCGGAGCTGAAGATGATTATATGTAGCTTTTATCCGCTAGTGTAATAAACCAGAGGAATACAATATGTGTATATGTAAGGTAATGTGTGGACATTAAGTACCTCCAGACATTTCACACAGCGTGTTTTACTACCACCAGAGTTATATGTAATGTTCGTTCAAGAATTATTTTCTCCTGACTTTCTCCAGCTATTTGAAGAAATTTTCTCTCTCCTTTCTCCTCCTCTTTTGAGCAAAGGAAAACTTTGGGAATTTAACACAAGAATTATTACGAGAGTTCTAAATAAATTTACAAGTTTTTTTTTGGAAAAATTCTAGGTTAATAGAGATACTGTATGTTTTAGTGGTGAGCTATTTTTCATAGTTTATACACACAGTTGATATTTTTCTGGCTCGAGGAAAAATTACAAGTAAGAGAAGAGGCCAGAGGTAATTATAAAGTTGTTCCTATTTCTTCTCTCCGGAATTCCCAACTATCCGGTCATTTTCTTACAAAGTCATAAATCAAAGAGAAAATTGTTGATTTGGTGAAAAGATGAAATTCTGGAGAAAATTCTTCCCCCCTCGGAAAGGAAAAAACACATAATTTTCTACCCTTCCCCCTTTTTAGTTAGCCAATAATAGTAGTATTTCTTTGGCTCCATAAAATTGTGGTAAACTTAACACGCAAACCCGCGTGCAAACAAATTTTATCTTTAAATTACCAAACAACTTTCTCCACTTTCACCCATCACAATTTTTATGAAAGGAGAAGTAAAAAAAAAGTGAGGGGAAAGTAAAAGAATGTTTTTTACAGTTTCCTTATTTTTGGTAAATTTTTCTTTTAAAAAGCTTCCTTTCTTTGACTTAACATTTACAAGGAGAAAATTTTTAGAAAATTGTGAGATTTGAAATGTGTAAGATTTTTCCAAAGATTTTCTCCCCTAACTTTTTATGTAAGGACATTTAGGTGAGGAAAATAATTTTGAAAAATTCCCCGTTAAAGAAACGGGTTCATGCTCCAAGAAGAGAAACGGATATTTCCACTGGGAATAATTCTTAATGAGTCCTGAACATGCTATGTTTGGCTCAAGACGAGGTAATAAATTTATGCCATATTTTTTATTTCAATGGACATACAAAACTACAACTATGTAGAAAATAAATGTGAGAAAGGAGCTCAAGAAATGGCAATCTAGTGTACGTGTAATTACAAAAATTTTTCTTGTGGAAAAAAAACTTTTTTCAAAGGAGAAAGTTACATATATTTTACACATGTTAAAAACCTCACAAAAGAGTAGACATAATAATGTTGGATTATAATTACAAGTTAGTGGATTTCTCAGCAGGGTATTTCGTAGCCTGCTTGGAGCTAGTTTGTGTTGTAATTAGTAAGGTGAAACATTATTGACTTTGAAGGCGAGACCTTGGTTCGGTTATGTTGCTACATTTTTTAACTCCCCACAGCTCTAGCTGTTCCAGTGTTACATGTCATTATTGTTATTACACTAGAGGACTATGTGTTACGGAAATCCGCAAAAGTTGTCAAGCAAATGCATTTACAAAATGATGAATTACAGGAAAAACAAGTTGGGACTAGAACTCTGACAGTTTACTCGTTCAACGTCACCATTCCTGTCTTCAGCGGAAGCCTTATATATGAGAGAACAGATTCTCTACTTTTGGGAAAGTGTACGAGCCTTTCCCCTTTACTCCTTTCCATGTACAGCCCCGAGCTAGATGTACTTGTTTGTTAGGCGGAGAGAGCATTATGGTGTAAAGTGAGAAATACGTGGGTCTTTCCCTTGAAATTGAAATGAGACGAGGAAAAAGAATTATTTAATTCAATCTAGCGCTTTCACTAGTGCTTTCTCTTTCTCTCTTTCTTTCTTTCTCTTTTCCTCCATAAACTCTAGCCAAAACAAATACATTTGTATAGGAAATCCTTCTTCTCGGTCAAGCCTCACATGGAGAAAGTCAGGCTGTGGAACATTTGTTTCCCCATTTATCACCACTTTCTCACTATAAACTTTGCCCTTTTTGTACAGATGTACATCCGAGGAGGTTCAAGAAAAAATAAAGGATTTCTCTTTCTCTCACATGTCTCTCCCGTAAAGACACCCCAATCTTTATAGAGGAGTAAAGTAAAAGAAAGACTCGGAAAGACTTGTTATCACAAAGTCAAGGGAAGACGGAGAGTGAAAGAGAGAGAGAGAGAGACACACACACACGCAGTAGATAAAATCATATTAGTTTTTCATTGTCTATCTCTGGTGCATCAATATTCTTCTTGTTTTTCCTTCCACTTCCAACAGAGAGATTGTAGGGGGACACGTGTTCATTCCAAAGTGAAAGTTAGAGCTTGGGCAGTTAAACCACGGGAACAATATTTTTTATGGAGGGAAAAACCAGGGAATACCATGGACCTCATATTGATTTTCTCTTCAAAAGAATTGTTTGAATTCCTCAGAACCAGATAGGAAGTCTCGAATTTCTCTATTATGATCTGACGCTCTTGAGGATTCTCTTATAGAAGTGTAGCCATGTGATTAGATGATGGGGAGATAGTCAAAATAGGGAAGAAATTACCAATCAAGGATACAAACGTGCGTGGATAAAGTTGAGTGGAGGTTGGAGGGAAGTAGAGCGAAGGTTTGGAGAAACTACGGTGAATATAGATAGGACGTATGGAAAAAATTCGGAGAGAGAATGAGAGTTGAGAGAATGCATCAAAATGCTATGGAGAAAGTGGTTGAAATTTATGTAGATTGTTACGGAGAAAGTAGGGACAAGTTACAGGGAAAGTACGTACTAATTAGGGAGATAGTACGGATGAATTAGGGAAAAATTACAGAGAACGTAAGCAGAAGTAACGGACAGGTTAAGGAGAAAGTACAGACAAATTAAGGAGGAATTGAAGAAAATAAACGGAGAGAGTAGAGTAAATATACTGAGACAGTATGGAGAAAGTAGAGACAAAATATGGAGAAAGTAGAGTAAACATGTGGAGAAAGTAGTAAGCCCACCGTGAAAGTACGGTGAAGATCAAGTACAGAGAAAGTATTGGCAAGTACTGGCCTGAGCGGCTTCCTGAGCACCTTAAGTACAGAGGGCATTAGAGAAAATAACGGAAATTTAAAGAGAAAGTACGAAGAAAGTAAGGAGAAAGTACGAATAAGGTAGAAGAACTAAATAGAAATTAACTAGTTCGAGCTTACTCTTCCAAGCCCCAAATCGAAAATCTGCTTAAGCCAAACCTCAACCCACCTTTAGAACTCAATTCGAATAAAATAATTGTAAATTTCCTATCAGTTGAATATAATTTGAAAAAAATGAGAAAATACAAAAGAATCCCATGTGTCATTCTCCAGACCTGGGACTGAATGACAGAAAATACAATGGAGAAAGTAGGAATATAATTATAAATTAAGGTTGATACTAAGGGGCCATAGGGGTGGAAAAAAGAAGGCGATTATTCTCCTATGGACTTCTGCTGGTAATTTATGGAAAAGCTTTGAGTTTCCACATTGAGTTTTGGATAAGCGGAAGAAACGCAGTGGCGGACATACCATAACCTTTTTCTTCTCTTTGTCTTTGTCTTTTCGCTCGGTCGCTCTCTCTCTCTCTCTAGCTCTATCTTAGTTGGAAGACTATAGTTTGAATTGTGCTCACTTGCTTTTTTTATCATCTGCACCGACAGACACAAGTCTCTCCCGTCACCGAGCCAATTTACAATGCTTTCCAATATGCAGGAAACTTCTCCCGTTTCCTCCTCCTCCTCCTCCCACTATACTACACACTAAACTTAGAAAATATTTATAGCCCTGAGTATACCCTTTTTTACATCCCAACGACAATACACTCTTGAGACTTTTCCGCTTTTCTACCATAGAACAAATGCTGTGGAAAACCGGAGAAATTATTTGTTCTCGGGTGTATGCCCTCATTTACTATTTATACGACACAGGCCATATCCCCTTCAAATCCACCAACCTTAATTTTCAAAACCAATATTCATTTTTTTTAAATTTGACAAAAATTTCTTGCAATAAAATCCCTCCTTAATTTTCCACCATACTTTCTCCTTCTCTTGAATTTTCCCCGAATTCATAATTTCTTCTCATTTCCCTTCCTCCCCTTCCAGTTTAATTTCCTTCCGTGACTTTCATCTGGACAACAAATTTCCGAACATAATTGACTCTGACGGATACAAATAGAAAGTCCAGGTAAAATTCTCTTCTAAATTGCTCCTACTTTATTTATCTATGAAGGATTGGCTAGGGGAAATGTATTGCTTTTCTTCTTACATACTTTCACTATACTTTCTCCCATATTGCTCCCTCCCTATTGATTCAAGCTCTTCCCATTTGATTTGCCTATATTTGGCTTTCACTCTACAATCCTTTTCACACATGGGAAGAGACAAATAATGGTGGAGGGTGAAGGAGTTAATATAAATAGATGACTCTCTTGCAATTGACAGTGTTTCTTAACTCTAATGTATTTTTCCTCAAAGGGTTTTTTTCCCTTCTCTTTTTTTCTCTCTTTCTCCATGTCTCTTGGATTTATTTTCACCCAACATTCATCTCAGATGGTAACCTTTGGAGTAAAAGTAGTACTTTCTCCCAAGTAATCTCTTCTGCTCTGGGATGACTTTCTCTATTTATTTCTCCCACTTGGTCAACTTTATTGCAATGAATAGGCCTTTTGGTGAGGGACTTTTCTCTCCCTTCCTATATCTTTTTTCTTTTACTATTTTCTCTCCCCTAAGAAATCCCTTATTTCTTTTCTAGTACACACACACACATCACACAGGTAGAAATATATTGAGAAAGTTTTTTTCATTTTTTTCCTCCTTACCTTGATCCCGTAGTTTGACTCCTCGTAAATTATTGAGATGTAACTCCAATTGAATTTCCTCACAATCTCTACCATTGCTCGGACTTGATGTGTGTCCGATGGAATTGTCCTCGCAAAGTATTCAAACCGAGCTTTGTTACTTAGTTCGGGACTTGTAGAAAAATAGGAGACCTATGAGGGTGAGTGAAAAGAATACAAATTAATTTGTAAAATAGTAGGACATGCTTTTTTTAAATTCATTCCTTTGGAATTTTTTCTTATTGGTTTTCCCTTACATGAGAAAAAGGTTATGGTGAGAAAAAAATAAAACAAATAGAGAGTAATGAGATTTTGTAAAATTTAAATATTATTGAATTTCAAGGATTATTTTGGTTCAAGGGATTTTTTAAATGTAAAACGTTTTTTTCATTGTCACACTTACTTGAGGGATCTTGAAAAGGCGAAGTAAATTTGCAACTTGGATGGAAGTGACGGAGGATGCTGCGCCAACTACTCCAGAAATAACCTTGTTTTTCTTGCCCTTGGTCACATTTGCACACATATTAGGATCGATGTCATCGATGTTACTTATGGAACCTGGAGAGAAAATGGGAGGGAAAAAAATAAAGAGAGATACATTGTCAACTCACTCAACTTTTATCCACAGAGTTACTCTTCCAGCTCAATGACTTTCTCCGGGGAAAGTATCTCTCTCAACACAATATCCTTTCTCATATAGATTGTGTGTTCCTATTGAATGGTTAGGGTGGTACACTTTCTCCAATGTAAAATCCCTTATGTATTCTTGACCTTCTACTTTCACCGTGTGACTATAGGATGGGTGATAATAATTGAATGTCTACTGTATGTGTGTGGGAGCGTAGAATAAAGTGCATATTATGTGATGCCTTAGACTTTTTCTACTTATAGCTTTTAGTTTTGCTTAGCTTTTGAAACTGATTGTTGAATTGGATAAATCCAGTGGTTTGAGAAGATTCCCCGCCATAAATAACACCTTGGTGCGGAGGAAATGCCGGGGATGGAAGGAGAAAGGATAAGCTTGGCAGTAGATTTTGGATTTTTCAAATAATGCTTGGGAGGAATTGACAAGGAAGGGTAAAATAACACAATGTATCTTGCTTTTGTGAAATGTGGAATGTGTGGAGATACATATTGATGGAGCCGTAATAAATCGTATTCCTTTGATTCATTTATTTCTACTTTGGAAGTAGGGCTTCATCCTCTTCTCCTACTAATGTTTCCTTTCTGCCTCATCAGCAGGAGAGGAAGGATCACTTAGGAAATTAAAGCGATTCCTTTTCACACCTCCGTTTATAGGAGGAATTCTATTGAATAGTATAGGATGCTTGTAATAATCATTGGATTTTCTCTCTTTCTATTCAAGAGGTTCAATTTGGTTCTTTGACGGCTGGATGAGAAGTTCATTTTCCCATAAGCTTTGGCGCATTAACAATTAAATGTTAATTGTTATCTCGTACAGTTATGGACATCTCTTCATGAAAAACTTGTTTGTAAGCGTTTTTATTGTTACTCAATATCCATTGAATTGGAAATTGGTAGTGATTTTTTGAGATTATGTTGCATTCGCATGCTTTTACTGTAGTTCCTCCAGCTTTTGTTCTGCTTTTATTATACGTTCATGTGATTTCATTATAATTTCCCTATACTTTCTTCTTTCTTCTCTTAGCTTACTCAGGCTTTCATTTCTCAAGGTTTTAACACTTTTTTGAGCTTTCATCGACTTCTCTAATTTTTGAATATTTTTCAGTTTTCACTATGCTTTCTCCTGCTTTCGCTATGCTTTCAATATGCATTATCTTACATTATTTCACTACGCTTTATTTTGATTTCACTATGCTTTCACCTGCTCTCATTCTACTTAAACAGCTTTTAATGTTTTCACTACTCTTACACAGCTTGTACTACTTTCTCCATCTATTACTATGTTTTTCCCTGCTTTCATTATGCTTTCTTCGTCTTCACTACGCTTAACCAGCTTTTACCACTTTCTCCATCTATTACTAAGCTTTCCCCAGCTTCCAGTATGATTTCCCCGGCTTTCCATATGCTTTCTCCCGCTCACTTTTTACTATTTTCTCTTGCTTTCACTATGATTTCCCCTCTTTCCCGTCTTTATTCATCTTTTACTATGCTTTCTGCTAATTCCACAAAAATTTTCTCCTCCAACTAATACGTTTTTCTCGTAAGTTCACCCACGCTTTCTCTAGAACCTTCGCGGACACTGATTCTGTTAAAATTTCGAGTTCTACTAAAAAAAAGTTACTACACAAGGAGGTGAAATTTCATACAAGGTACAATATTTTTTTACTACACTTCTCTCTTTTCCTAGTTTTTTTCTGTATGGAAAGTTTGGGAAAGTACCTGAGATGAAGGATGCGGGAGCAATTCTTTATGTATTTTGTGGTTGTAATAGCAAATGCTAGAGGGAAAGGTCTAATGTTTGGAAGAAGAGTGGTTTGTAATTTGGAGAGGAAATTGCTTTCCACAACCTTCTTGTGAATGTTTGGTTGTGGTTATTGTTGCTTAGGCGTGAGAGAGGCTCGTGGGAAAAATAGGCTTGTTCATGGTTCCTTTTTTTCCTCTGAGGATCAAACTATGATGCTTATATAAGAACTCGCTATTCTGCCACTATACTAATGTTGATTCTTCTCTCTCTCTCTCTCTCTCTCTCTGTCTGTCTGTCTGTTCCTCTTGGAAAAGCATTTTTCCATGATATTTATAAACATATACATGATATTTTTATTATAATAGTCTTGGCCTATTACATTTCTTGGTAGTGGTAATGCCTCTATTTTTGCATAATACAATATTTACAATGCTTATTACTTTTTTTGCTATTTATTTGGAAAGAGCATTTTGTTTATTTATCCTCTGAATTTTGGATGCTCTTCCTTTCCCCTCCCGACAACCATTCCCTACTTTCTCCTCAGACCATAGGAAAATGCTAGCTCACATGGGCATAAATTGGCGGGTTTAATTTATTACAACGATCATATTATTGCACTTGTCCCACATTTGCACAATCCATCCCATATTTTACACATGATTTATCACGGAAAGTGTACAAGGTTATCATAAGAATGATAATTTGCTAGAAAATTATTATCCCCACATAACCTACCATGTGCAAATAAATATCTTTTCGCATAAGAAAAGCAAGGAGAAAGTACGTAAGAATTTATTTCTTCACATTATTGGAAGATACCTTGAAAGAAACTGGACGTCTTTGGTGGGTGGGTATAATAATAATAATAACAATAATGAATTATGAAGGATGAAAGTTCCAAAAAACACAATTGGATTTCAATTACCCTATACCAATAACATTGCGTGTAGAATGAGCAAACTATACAAGAGTATATTTTTCATATTATGCTTGTAATAATAAGGGAAGGAGAGAAAGCAAATGGGAATGATTCAGGTACATTTTGTATGGAAACCTTTCCCCCCTTTAAAATACAATATGAGACAAAATGGAGAAAGTTTCTGGAATATAATAGAGAATGATAGAGAATGAGAAAAAAGGGAGAGAGGAAAAAAATTATGGTTAACCCTACATTATTTTGTGAGTGTGTGTGTGGTGAACTCCATGAGGAAATTAGATACTCAGGCAGTGTGTATTTTATTCTAAAATTTATTAGCTTTATAAATACCAGTTCACATGGATAAAGCTCATTTTTGATCAAATAGGATTGGACGAGAGGAGTGACATGTATTATATTCGTTAGAAAAAGTATGGGCGTCGACCGGTATCCACAACCGGATAAAGTCCCTACCTACTCCAATGTATTTTGTTACTATACATAAAAAAAGTTTTTTTTAAAAAAAACTCCACAAAAATTATTTGTACATTTTTCCAATATATCCTCCACAAAAAGACAAGTTTCTCTTTCCCACGTATTTATGAAATGAGGTGTAATTTTTCTAATGTAAAAGAGAAAAGTTGTGAATTTTAGTAATTGAGAAATTAACTCAAATTTTCGACTATAAAATTCTAATGACATTCCTAAGGACCCATGTGCTCGTAGTTTTTAATGTCTTTAATAGAGAGAGAGAGATAGAGACATGCTAAAATCCAATGAAGTAACATGGCTTTACTATAGGCTGGGATGAAGGGAAAGTTTAGTGAAAGGAAGGGCTGTAAAACTTGTAATGGGCAATTCTACACAGCTCATTCAAACTGTGTTGGAAGGGGGAATGAAGAGGAGCAAGATTAGATGAGATAACATGCGGTGAGTAGGGATAGTTAAAGGTGCTAGGCTCATTCTACTCCTGCTCAAGCACTCCCTAGAACAATAATTATTCACAATCCTTAAACCCTTTTCAACAATAATTTCTTAATTAAAAAAACACGCTCATAAAATGTTAGTGACAATTTACACGCACACATACGCGTGTCTTAATCTCTGTTCTACAATGAAACTTGTCACTGTGCTATTTTTATAATTCTTTGAGACGATTTTTTGATGGAATTCAACTTTATTTTGAAGGAGAAAGTCCTTGGTGAAAGTCTAGGATAGTTTTTATTTGAAAAATATTTACGTGGTATTTTTAAAAGAGAAAGTGTTTTGGAGGTTGAGTGAAAGCTGGTGAAAGTAAAATTGAAGGAAAATCAGGTGAAAGTCCCTGCTTATAGGTACCATTGCATTGCATTGGTGAAAGCAATGAGAATTTCCTTTGAAATTAAAGTCTCTTAAAATATTTATGAAACCACTAAAAAAATCAAACTACACGGATTTTCACGTTGAAAATATCTCAGTTAAAAACTTGGGCAACATTTGATAATAAATATACAACGGGAGAGAAATGGAATGATATTGTAGTAAAATTTTGAAGGAGCTGTAGAAAAGTTTTATTTTCGACTTCGCCTGGGGAAAATTCCCTTAAAAAGCATTTAAGTTAGAAATAATTAAAGAGACAATTAGATCCGTAACGCTCTAAGGCTAGAGAAATTCCCTATACTTTTGGAGCCCTAAGTACCTCATCAGTATAATCTGTCCATTTATCTGACAATAGTTATGTTTTAGGAACAATTTCCTAAATGATTAGTCTATTTGTTTTCATGACCCTGTGGAAAGTCCAGAAGTAGAGACTTGGAAGCACAAGATGAGGAATCGTTATCATCCGGACTAATGAGGAGGAGGAGGAGGAACAAACTTCTTCCTCCTCAAAGTCTCTCACTCATGTATTCATTCAATTCTAAATCTCAGCCCGCTCACAAGTACTTTCTCCTTTCTCCAAAAACTCTCAAAGTCAAAATATCTTTAAAATAATAAAAACCTTCTCTACTTTCTCTTTTCTAAATTTACTCATTAAAATAACGGATAAAATGGAGATAGTCTTTTGTAACGATAATATAGAAAATGCGGAGAAAGCTGAAGAGTCAAATAAATGCGTTCATTGTAATTAGTTTTGGTACTCAAGTCTTTTAAATTTGATTTATTCATTCCCTTGCAAGAAATTTTTCTAACTACTTTAAATCACCCAAACACCACGTAGAAATCTTGCGGAAAAAGGTTTAACGCATGGAATAGTAGGGGAATAACCTTACCCAAGAAAATATTATCATGTGGTTTTTTGGGTACACAATTATTATCCAGGCTATTAAACAAATATAAAGGGAGGAATGCTTGCACACAAATTAACGCATTAACACACGCCTCGCATCTCAAAGAGAGAAAGCTCCCCGTTTTCCTTCCCCTTCAAAGATCCTTAAAATGACACGAGAACTAAAATGGTAGCATCCAATGGATGAGTCACCCATGAGACTTTCCCTGCCTTTCCCTCCTTATTATATACTTATGCATATGTACAAGTTCAAAGAAAATCCCCCGAATCGTATGAGCTAAAACATTTTTACCACTAAATGCACGTATAAATGTATGCAACTTCAAAAGACATACCTGAGTGAGATTAATTAGTGGAAGTAATTCCTACAATATTATTCTTTCCTTGGAAACCAATACTTCATAATATGAAGCTATACAGCAAAGCCTTGAAATTTTCTCCCCTAAATTATTGACCATGCATTAAAATGGGTGGATATTTTTAGATTAGAATTCTCTCACAAATTTGCTTTTTCCTACCACCGTGGTAACATCCACGGCTAACCGTAGAAATGATGTGGCAAGTATATAGCGGAAATCTGAGCAAGAAATGGTTTGGCTCATCTCAATGGAGCGAATCCCTTTCCCACCCGTAACCATGGAGTGAAGGAGAAATCTATGACAGTACTAAAATAAAATGAGAATTCCATAGTAAATTGGAGGAGCTTGATTACTATAACTACAAGGCGGGTTAAAACCCATAGGGTAAATTGAATTAAGTGAATTCCGCGTAAAATAAACATATTATTCATAGATTTGAAGGAGGAGCAGGGGAGAGAAATGACTTTCTCCATAATTTCCCACATGTAATAACAACCCAGGTGGTTGGAGCAGGTTGAAGGGCTTGAATTTGGGGAAAATATATCACATAAAATTCTAATTAGTCTTTCCCATCCTCCCGCCTCATCCAACTTTCTCCCTCTCCCTTCTCACAGCTCTCAACATCCATACAGATATATTTCATTACTCCCTAAGATATTCCCGGAACTTTAACCCAGTAATAACATTTTAATTTCCCTCTCCTTTTCAATATCTCCACTAAATACCATTAAAATTTCCCCCTTAAAAAGGAATGGAGAAAGTTTCTGAGCAAGGTCAATACTTTCATTAAAAAAATTTTTTTAGTATATAGAAGGAAGTGAAAGGAGGGCGAAAGTAATGGTAAAAAGTACTTTAATTTAGAATAATGGTAATTTCCCCTCATTTTCCCATGTATTTACTCACACATATAGGGTGAAAGTTTGAATGCGTCATATTATACAACATACTTTAGGCTTTAAATTGAGAGAGAGAGAGAGGGAGAAAGTTGAGGAATTATTTTCCTTTCCTTCTTATCCTCTCACCCTGCTTGTATATAAAAGGGCGTGGATGAGGAGAGAGAGAGAAAGTGTAAGCAGTGAAAGTTGATACTCACGGAGGAATAGCTCTTTTGTTGGTCCTAGTTATAATGAGATTCTAGCATAGGATTTCTTTTGGAAAGCTTTTGACTTTCTACACACATGGTCAAGTTACGCCTAGTAATTACACTTGTAACAAAACTGATTTTGATTGATCCTCACTCTTTTCCCTGCATTTTCTCCTCTCTCTCTCTCCAGCTTTTGAAACCTTACGCATATGATTAGTATAAGCTGGATTCAAGTTTCTCTATTATGTTGAAGTGCTAGAGAGAGAGAGAGAGAAATAATTTTTGAGAGAGATGGGAAAAAATGGAGTAAAATACATATAAGAGGATGATTTAGCTTTATATTCATGTTCTTATAAAGATGATGGTTGGAGTGAGGGTGAGAGTAGTGTGTAGTCTCATTGCACAAACAAAAACAACAAACACGAGGCAAGACAATATTCGTTGGGTGAAAGTTTTCCTATTACTTAGCTTGGGACTACTACTACTACTACTTGGTCCTACAAACAAGGGAAAGTTGCATTTTCCTTTCACTCTCACACTACCCAAAAGAGAGGGAGAGAGAGAGAGAAGTTTGGGCGTGGATGGAGTATCACGTCGCTTTATGACATGTTATTAATTATATATATCTACACACACTCTATACCTATTGTTCCTCTCTCCCTCTCACTCGGAACAACAACACTCAATAAAGGCTAGAGACAGCTGGTAGTAGCTTTTATAACACCCATGCTCATTCCAACTCCTTAAATTATACACATACAAATATGCACACACATATTATACACATGGAGTAAAAGTACACACATTTAAGCAACTACACACAAATTCATATCCACTTTCAACCCAATATGTAAGTGTGAGTGTCTTCCCAAAATGTATAGGGAACCTTCTGGAGAGAAGGGCATTACTCAAGAAGCAGATGTACACACTTGGGCATATGTGAAGAATTTTCTCTCTATGGGCAAATAACATAGAACACACAAACTAAGCAAATTCAATTTCAACTACACACACACACACACACACACACGGCCAGAACATGTAACAAACAACTAGAGCAAGTCTACCCTTGTTGGAATTAATCACCCAATGACACTTGAAAGACTTGGGGGGGTTGGTCTAACCAACAATTTACGACTAAATATTATATGTGTAGGAGTGAAAGGCAGCTGTTAAAATATTTACTATCAAACTTGTCCGACAAGCGCAGACTAAAGTATTCCGCTACCTCTGCGGTCCTTTCCTTGTATGTTGGCTCCATTGTTGATGATGACAATCATTCCATAATTCCATACACCTCCAACTATGCTCCTTCATTCCCTTTTCAGCGGAAGGACAACAATCTTTAAAACTACATGGAAATTCCTTTCCAACACATTTTTCATATTCCAATACAATTCTCTTTCCATACTTTCAATCCATTATGATTTCTATTAAAATTTGCCCAATTTTGAACGCTATTTTCTCTCTATTTTTCTAAGGCACTTTGGAAAGTGACTTCTATTGGAATGATTCCCACTAAAACCGGTACATAATAATAACCCACTTGGATAAAACTAGCTAGGAAAGACATATTAGGTGAAAATAATGCTCTTTACAAAATTTCCTCTCTCACCAGCCAATGAAAACCGGTTCGAGCTGGAACTATTGTAGGGGGAATGGTTGCTTTGGATAAAAAAATTTCCTATGCTTTGTAGGCTAATAAGATAGCATAGATGCACATTAAGATGGTAAAATATAAATTGTGTATCAAATTTAAATAAAATGATTACATTACCCATGAATATAGCCGAAATAATAAAGAAAGTCTAGGGAGAAAGTAGGGGCATAATTTGATAAAATAAAGTGAAAGTTCCTTTTCCTTGAACAGGTTTCATCAGGTAAGGGTCAAAGGTTAATAGACTTGTGCACAGTGGACGTACATATTTCTAGGGAATTTCTCAATTTACGCTCCATGCATTATTTAGAAGGGAGAAAGGAGCTTTCTCTAAGGTTGGAGGTCCAGAGGAAGGTCAATATCAGCATGGAATCCACGTAGGAACTTGAGTACACTCAGGATTGACACATTTTCCCAAGTAATAATAATAATAATTATTATGCTTTGTACTGATTCCAAAAGAGCAATAGAGTCAAGTTTATATCTGTAGAGGAGAGAAAGAGAGAGAGAGAGAGAGGGGGGGGGAAGAAAAGAGAAAGGAAGCGGCGTGTAGACTAACCGTGATTTCTAACCTATAGAAAGCCATGGCCAATTCAATGAATGAGTATATCTACTGAGGAAAGAAATCCAAGTGGGAAAAGGTTGACTTGAACCTGAAGATTAACCAAGCGAATGGTTCCAGGGATTTTGTGAGAGAAGAGAGAGAGAGAGAGAAACTCTAGAAAGAAAAATTGCTTCACTACTCGAATACTAAGTTTATATATCCATTGACTCAGGCTTAAGTTCCATGTGTGTGTGTGTGTGTGTGTGTGATATTCAATTATACACTTTGATTGGCATTCATTTTCTTTCCCTCTCACAAGAGAAATTCCTTTTTGGAGAAAATCAATGTAGACAATGAGCTGGTTCCAATTTGTGGTTATTTCCTATCTACGGACGAAGAAACTTGATGGGAAAACAAAAAGTACCTTAAACCATGGACGTCAATCAACTTACTCCCCTTCCCTACTCCTTCTTATGTACTACAAGTTCATTGGTAAAATTCGATTTTTTCCCAACCTAAATTCTAATATAGGAAATTAGTATGGTAAAAAGGAAATCCCTTAAGTAAAAAATTTCATGTGAAACTTGTTTCCTCCTTCCTTGTAATTCTATATTGAAAATAGCTTATGGTTTGGAAATTGTAATTAGGAAAATTTCTTTTTCAGCTCTTTCTCTCTCACACACACAAACACACACATGGAGAAAATCCTTGATATAATCAAAGGAAGAGTTTTCAAATAAAAGCAAGGGATTTTCTTAGAGCTCTTCTTCCTTTTTCTCAATACATTTTCCTATTACCTTCCAAGCAGTCAACGGGTTATTGGGAAGACCTTAAGCGCATTTCCCTCCCAAGTATATGAGACTCTTTCCATTTTGTTTCTATACTGACCTTTTTAATAAATTCCTCAATATATTTCCGGAATACTTTTCCTCCCGAGAGGATTTCCTATGTAAGAAATAAATATTTAAGCTGATGAAAAATTCATATCTCCTCCTCCATTTCCTCCTACTAAGAAGAAAATAATTTCAAGTAGGAATACTTTTTGTAATATTATTTGTATACATTGAACTCTGGAACATGGATTTATTTTTACCACTTTTTAGGGAAATAGAGAGAGAGAGAGCGAAATTGATTTACTTTGTTTTTTAAGGATGCTTTGGTAGTAAATGGAGAGGAAATGTGAATTTTTCAATGGGAACTGAACTTTTCCTTTGAAATGGGGGAAATGTATTTTTAGAATTTTTGAGAAATGTGTAGTGTTATTTTATATGGGTTAAAAAATGAGATTGTTTGGTTTGGGGGAAATTCCAATAAAATTGGATATGAGAAAATAATTGAAAATTAGAATGTTTTTTAATAGTGAAATCCAGTATTGACAAGGTAAAATAATTTAAAGGGCATGAACGAAAAAGGAAATGGAGAAAGAGATTTTTCTTGCGGAATAAAGAGAGGGAGAGAGAAAATGCTGAAGTTGCTCAAGAAAAAAAATCAGAGTCATTCATGACCAGCCGCAAGTGATTTTGGAGGGTGTTACTCACGTAAACGTGTGAAGTGACATTGGACATTTTAAAGTTAATAAAAATCTTGCAATTTTCTCACTTTGGCTCATATACCTCTTTTTTTACATGTAAGAAATCTACATGGGTTTTTTTTAGGGGGGATATCTTCTTAAATAAAAGACTGAGTATAGGAGGACGTTATAATACCTTCAATATGGATACTTAATCCATATTGAAGGGCATAAAATCGATGGGGAGTTTTCGCTATTTAAATCTCCTTTTCTCTTCAAGGGAAAGTCTGTTCCAGGAAGATTCTTTCAAAGTGGAGAGTCCATGGTTGGAGTAGATTTTTATGTGTATGGCCTACTACTACTACTACTATTCCTATGCATTTGTACTTACTACATTGGTACATGGATTCTTGAGAGTAGTAGAGACCATTCTAGAAAAATTGATTTCTCATTCTCAGTAATTTCCTCTTAGTGGGGACTGAAGCTGTTGAACAAAGCGATTGGTGTGAAGGCATTTCATTCTGAGAGTTTTGCAAATGATATTGCAAAGGGAAAGGGGAAACCGGTATTCGTACTAGCTTTCAACAAAGAGAATATGAATGTTCCCTATGATTCATAGATACAACTTGCGAGCTAACATTTTATTCAAATTTCTATTGTTTGCTTTCTCCTGCCTTTCTCTTGACTTTACTCCTCTACTTTCTCTTGGGACTATTCCCGTACTCTCTGGTGCACTTTTCTTACATTACTTTCTCCCGTACTTTTTGTTGTGTATGTCTGGGTTGCTTTTCCCTGCACTTTTTGGTGTGTATTTTTTGGGTTGCTTTCTCCTGTACTTTTTGTTGCATGTTTTTCGTGCTAGGGCCTTTTCTACTTTTTGTTGCATATGATTCGTTTTGCTTTCGTTTGTACTTTTTGATGCAGTTTTTACTGCTTTCTTCTGTATTTTCTGGTGCACGTTTTTCGTGTTGCTTTCTCCTGTACATTATGCTGCATATTTTTATTTTTGCTTTCTCCTGTACTTTCCTTAATATATTTGTGTATCTTGCTTTCTCCCTCACTTCTGTGTTCTAATTAAGTTGCGACACCTTTTCCCGCTTATTTTTTGTGCTAAACCCGGTTTTTTCTCGTGCTCATTTTTTGTGAAGCTTTCTATTTTACTTTCCATTTACTTTTTCTTCTGGCTTAACTTGAGCTTTCACCACTACTTTCACTTTTGTGGTTTCAACTAAACGTCCATCCCCACTTTATTGGTACTTTCAATTTGGTGTTTTCAATTGAACTTTCACCCATCCATTATTTTTAGGTTTCAACTAAACTATTACCGTTACTTTCTCTTTTACTTCACTCGGCGCTTTCCCTGAGTTTTTTTCATTTAAAATTTGGAAATTTCTCAGTTCTAGAACAGGAATAAAACATATTAATTATCTACTAAACTGGAGTTAAATTTATAATCTGTGTTTTTATAAGAGTCTGAATGTGAAGAGGGAATTTGATATTTGAGAAGGACTTTTGAAATGGAAGGTTGCATGTATGGGACTCTGTGGAGGTTATACAAGTGGAAGTTATAGGTGTAAGAGTGTATGATGCAGAGGGAGAAAATCCGGTAGGATTGGAAGACAGCGATAGTTATTTGTTTCTCCATGGATGGAGATTACGACTGTGTGCAATTGGGAGGGATGTTACTGCAAGCCCTTGCACTTTCTCCGCAAAACCTTATGTGAAGGATATAAGTTGAATGAATGAGGTTGAACTAAATTCAAATGTTCTTCCTCAACTGCTCCCCCTCCAGCTAGAATTTACCATGTCATGCCACCCAGGATGGTGCTGTTAAGAGGGAAAATATCTTATTTTTATTACCAATGGATTCTTTTTGAACAGATCCCTTTATTCCGATTCCTTTGTTCCTGGGAACTTGCTCATCTGGTAATTCACTCAAATACTTTGGATTTATGTTTATATTTTATATATGTAAGTGCCAATGTGAAGTTACTCTCATGAAACTGGCGTGCATATTATTTTTTGGGGGAAGGAAATATAAAAAAAATCCCATCATTTTTCCTTCTAATGTCTTGAGGGAAGAGCGTTTCTGGCGGAGACGATAAGGTCAAGTCATTATTGGAGCAGCCATTCAACTCTCACAGGGTATAACTAATTCTCACTCTGGCTCTCTTCCCTTTACATTTTAAAGCAACACATGTAGCCTATTTATTTCCAGACAGCCTTCCATTATATTGGGATGATGGTGTATAGGAAGGGAAGGGAATAAACCTTCAAAAGGATCAGTAAAGACTTGGCCCTTTAAAATTAAAAAACTTTCTGCATTGCTTTTTTTAGTTTCTTTCTCCAAGGTAGAAAGAGAGAGAGGAGAGAGAAGTGAAAGTGGAGAAAATTTTGGTTAATATAATGGCAGAGCTTTAAAAATTCAACCTCTATCTTCCTCCCATATATTTAATGCTACAGAGGCAATTACCATGTGCTGAATTATAATCTCATCTAGAGGAGTTGGTGGCTGGGCTTCTCAAATTCCAAGGCGGATTAATTTCATAATACATAATGATTAGCAATGCTTGAAGGTCATAACCATCAAATTCCTTCCCTCTTCCATGAAAATTTTAATAAACCTCAGCAAGGCTGTTAACCCAGTCAAGCTCCTCGTATCAAGTCGTAATTTCTTCCTCCGCAAGCTTATAAAGTTTCTACAGGCAAATTTTGATTCACGCAAATTTCCTTATTTTTTCAATTCTCTTTTTTATTTATGCTTACGCAAAGATGTCAAATATTTAAACAATTACATTTCGAGTATTCATAAAGTGAAAGTTAGCTTTCACCAGTATATTAATTATATAAGGCTTTCACCCATTTCTATGATATAAGTGTACCTTGTGTTAATGAGTGGGACTTTGAGCAATCCAAGGCTTGTGCCTTATAATAATGAATATGACTGTCCTAAGCAATGTAATGATTGTGGCTTATAGTAATGAATATGGCCATTCTTAAAGAATATCCGTACTTCAAACGCATCCTGGATTATTTCCCTTGGGTGGTCGTCAGTGCTAATTAATTGTAGCATTAATCTGCTCTGTAAAGGAATCATTTCAAGTGTACATACCGAATTCAGGAGAAAGAGGAGGGTTGTAATTAAAGCTGCAATTTGATATTTCAAGTACTCTTGTTGAATTTCTAGTCTAAAAAGTCATCACTGTTTGGTCTAACCTCAATGACAATTCCCTACAGTACTACTTTCTCCTTATAGTCGCATCCTCTCAATGGTAAAATCACAAAAGCATTCATTCTTTATTTTATTTAGATACAATGCATCATTCCTTAATAGGGATTTCCTCAAAGAGGAATTTTGTTTTTAAATTAAAATTTACTGTCCCTAAAAGTGTTGCTTTCACTTGCTTTCACTAACTTTCACTAACTTTCACTTGCTTTCACCAACTTTCACTAACTTTCACTTGCTTTCACTTTTCACTTGCTTTCACTTGTTTTTGCTACTTTGTAAATATATTTTTTACGCATTTTGACACATATTATCTTTGACTTTCACCATGTTTTTACTCTTACACTTTTCCACATGCAGTGGAATGTATTTTAGCGTGGCAATATAAAAAATCGTGAATCGATTCAACATGAGCTTTAAACAAATATCCAAAGAGACGGAAGTACCTAAGAATATGAACTTGAAATGGATATTTGACCCAGCAATTCTAAAAGAAAGAATTTTGTTCTGAGCGTAATATTTAGAAAGGAGAAATGCTCTTGAAAGGTGGCCTCAATTTCATTGCTCAACCTTTCCCTTGTCACCATTACGAAAATGAAATAAAGGGAAGAGGGAAGGAAAGTCAGTGGGGAAAGTTTATCAACTAATTTAAATTTATGGTAGATTGTACTACATTTACTCTAGCTCCTTAATTTATTTCATTAGGACCTCACACTTTCGGAACATACATCAGAATTGCTTCTCTCCATCCACCTCTCTCTCGGATCCCTTCACTATCTTTCTCCATTCTATAACAACAATGTGACTGGGGAAAGTTGACTGTAACTGACTCTAGAAGCGGTTCTTAATTATTTACTTGAGAAACTTTCAATTTACTATAACTCCTTCTTACGATTGAATGATGCTCGTACTCTCTCAACAATAGCAAGAACACATACGCTACTTAATGTATTTTCCAAGGCTCCGATAAACTTTTCCCTCTCTTAAACTTGTAACTCTTCTTACTCAACTGACAGATTTATGAGTTCGCTCTCACTCTCACTTTCTCCCTTACTTTCTCCCCCTGCTATGCTTTACTCTCCCTACAAATATTATTTCTCCCCCGATAAATACATGTGTTCTCTATTCCAAGGTAAAATCTTTTTGAGGAATATTCAATCATTCCCAAAATCCCTAAAATTTTCCTAAGGCGAGTCTCTCTCTCTCTCTCTGACAAGTAAGAAGAGAAAAGATGCCAATTAGAGAAAGTCCCTATTAATAAAATAGCACCCACTTTCTCCTTTCTCCAACCAACGTTTTTCCCCGCTATCTCATAAAAATTTCTACGTACGCTTATAATTCCTCCCACCATAAAGCTCCACGTCTTTAGAGTCTAAAGAATGAATTTCATAGAATTAGTAGTTTTGTTTTGTTTTGCTTGCTTCAGTAATTTATAGAGAGCTTTAGCTTATTCTTTACAAGCTTGAAAAAAAATCACAATTATTTCTTGACTACCGTAGTGTAAACAACGCAAATCCGGTTCTTATACAATAGAAATAGCAAAACGTATTTCCGTATCATTTGTCACCCGAAAGGGATTCACATTTCGAGGCTCCTGGTGGTCAGATTAAAGATAAAGAGAAATATACATGAGATTGGCATTTACAAATGAAGAGCTTAATCTCAACCTGTAATCGCTCAGAATTCCTTACAGATGTACCTCCAATTAGTTTCATGCTCCCTTATAGCTTTTCCTAAAGCTTATTATTCCCCACTATAAAGCCACGTCCCAGCTTTTCCATAATATGTACATGCCTATAACCCTATACGTTTCCTAAGCCTTCCCTAGCTCTGAATGTACAGTAGATTCTCTATATAGTGGCACCCAAGGGATCCCAGAAATTCTGCCACTATAGCGCTCCATGCATTTCCCCTACTAAGATTTAAGGTCACG
>JAQFXU010001101.1:0-34268 GCA_034693705.1 Spatulosminthurus flaviceps
TAATTTCCCCCATAAGGGGAACATGGGGATTTTGCTTGCAGTCACGGGGTTGTACCTTCGATGTTAACTGACACATGATGGATACATGACACAATTTTAAAAGCTAAAAATACGGGCAATCAGAATATACGTTGCATGTTGTTCTAGCTGTTGCCGTTCAAAAGTTACTGGGTAACAAATTTTGGTGGGGAAAATCAGGGGTCAAATCTATAATCGCATTTATGGGCGTGATTGTATCGTACCATTTTTGTTTATATTCTACGTGAGTATTTATTTTTCATGCTTAGGTGGGCGGCAGTGATAGCCACGGTGGAATAAATTGTGTTGAGAGACTTCCTCCTTACCAAGAAGGCAAGGTCTGGCTGTGGGAAGAGGTTGAGTACATGCACCGTTCAAGGGAAAATGGTGCTGTCTGCACTTTGAATGGAAAGATCTATGCAGTGAGTCTGATAATAATAATTAATTATGATTTGTTTGGGGTAAGGCTGAAACTTTCGTTATGAGATTGGGTATTAATCAGATTTTCATGTCTTGCAGATTGGAGGTTATGTTGCTAAGTCCGAGCGTTTCGGGGATGACATGGAAGTGAGTGACTCTGTGGAATGTTATGACCCAGTCTTGGACAAATGGATTTATAAAGCCCCTCTCACCACCAAAAGATTAGGATTAGCCGTTGCAGTTGTACACTCCATAATTTATGCAATTGGTGGTGGTTCAAGCTACGAAGGTCCGTCGCAAAAGCTGAATACAGTGGAAGCTTACGATGCGGAAAAGGATTCCTGGGTCACTCGAGCTAACATGAACTGTGGTCGACAAGATTTTTGTGAGTGTTTGGTAGTCTTTGTTGTTGTGCAATACTACTAAAAGATATCAAGATTATAAGTTTAATTTGTTTCCATAGCTGTGGTGGTAATCAACGATGATATTTACGCAATTGGTGGGGACTCGGATGAAAAACCCACCATGGAAAGATTCGACACCGCCAGAAACGAATGGACGATGGTTGGCGATCTGAGACCTTTTGGTTATTATCGTTCCATAGGTTTTAGGAACGAAAATTAAAAATACGTTATTTGTCCCCAATAATTTAGTTTTTAATTAACCAAACAATACTTGGGTGCATTTTCTCCACCTGAAATATGTTAACAGCACGCTCATTGCTTAATACTTAGAGCATTATTGTTCCACTATAGACTACAGTCCAGGATTCAAGAATATGTTTGTACTATTTGTTTTAAGAATTGTTATTTGTTTTCTAATGAATGGTATGCTGAAATAATCTTTAAAAAATCGTCATTTCACGTTTATGAGAAGCAAATACCTGATGACCATTGCATTTCTTTTTACATCGTCTTATATTGACTTTTGACTATTATGGACACAAGTCACATTAAAAGCGTAATGTGAATAATCTCGGGTATGGCCGGAAAAATAAAGCAGCTTATCTCAAGTCTTCTGAAATGCTGGACGAGTACTTACAACGAGAGATTTCATGCATGTTAGGTCTCACAACATAACAACCTTGAAAATCTGGGAGTTCTGTCGCAAAGACTGTAAAATTGAGTCACTATACAAAAAGCATGCGGTGTAATCCTTATTCTTTCACAATCAGTTTCTTTTACAAAGGATATAGTGGTCATTGTGGCCAAGAGTGTTGATAATAATTCATTTTTAGAGTGTATGTATGTACATCTTATTTATTTGCAATTAATCAAATTACACATTGTATTTGCCACGACCTCAAAGTAAATAGGACTGCTCTGCAAACATTAAATGAACCATTAGACATCCTTCTTGGCACTTATATGTATGTATGTTGTTAGCAAGAACTATTAATTATTCATTCAGGCTTCTTATATGCTATTTTGGACCAACGCAAAGTAGCAGACTGCGACTACTTGCAGGAGAATATTGTAAATGACGGGACTTTACCGATGTCGGTCTTCACTTCATCAGTTCTTTATTCTCACTCACCCCTCTAGAATTTTTGAAAATATCCTTCAAGCTTGTAAACGTAAATCAAAATTGCTTCAAGGATGTATTTCAAATTGAGAACACTTATACCACTTTTTGGTTGGACGACTTTGGCGATGCTAGTAGCATCGCAAGAAATCCACCCGGACCTTAATTACTGCTTTACAAAAAAGGAAAAACCTCCAAGCAATCACATAGATTGTAAATTAGAAGTTTTAGAGATCGAAAGTACAAAATTTACTGTTGAAGGAGTTCTCCAAAAATTAAATATTACGGATGAGTTGGGTTGGGAAATTATTTATTTACAATGCTCTTCATCTTTTCCTATTGGCTGGCTAAATCATTCTGTAGGTTACATTTATATGGTTACGTATTAATTGTACATTAAAGGTTACAAATGGAAAGAAAAATAATTTTTCCTTGACTATTTCAGAAACCTATAGGCCTTGACTCAGATGCAGATGGAGTCCGTCAATTTCGATTGCCAAAAAATAATTCAGTATTTGCTCGCGGAATTGCGGTACCACGCAGAGGAAGAAATTCCACATTGGAGTTACAGTGTAATGTATCTATTATTTTTTTGAAAAACGAAATTAATTTTTTACTGCTGCATCCGGTATAGAGTCATTGGGGGAAAATATTTTATAGGTGGAAAGCTGATCAGTAATTTCCATGCGTTCACCATAGTTTCAATCACCATGTTGGTGCTGACAATTTCCTTTATGATCATCCTTGGTTTATGGTTAAAATTTGGCAAAGGCGTAAGCTACTATTACGTAATATCCACCCACTTTACAAGTTAAAGTAGCTAATAATTATTGTTATGTTATTTTCTTTAAAAAATGTACCTATTATTTTTTAAAATTAAAATTGACAGGGTGAACAGGAAAAATCAACCCAGGAAGATTGGAAATTTCAGGATTGCAAGCAAATGATCGTTGGAGACACCATAATAATAAGGGATAGTTTGTCTGGTGGACAGGAGCTAGTGTCAAAACTTTGATTCTTTTAAAATTCATTTGTTATCTTCTTGGTATGCAAAGTAATGATAATTGAAGGTGAATCTAAAAAAACGATTTCACGAATAAAATCAAATTCTATGTGCAAAAAAAAATTTTACAGAGAAAAGGAAAAATGGATAAAAGTGGGGAGGCTTGTAATTTCGACTTCGACTTTTAAGCTTGCCCAAAGCCATTCCCAGTCACACGCATATCTCAATTAAAACATGTACGGATTGTGTGATTTTCTTTAATGGGAAAGCTGCCTCCGTCCTGCAGTCAGAATATGCCACCATTCCTATGATCATAACTTATTGTCCTGTTCACTCTTTAAATATTTATAGCACAAGAACTCTAAAGGTGCTAATTTTGTTGAATGCTAAAGCAACCCAGACCCTTCGTAATTTTTGCATACATTACATTGCATACAGGGAGCATTTTTTAAAGATGTGTGATTATAATCAAAGACGACTTCACCTCTCATTACAAGCACTAGTACACATGCACGATATATGAAGTCTTCATGGTGCTCAATTGACATCTACTGTGCGTGGTTTATAACTTTATTAATACTGCGCTTATCTTTAAATTAGTAAAATCTGGAGTCAGTTGAAAATTTGGAAATTAGGTCGATGCATACCGAGACAATGATAAAATAATTGTAAGGGTAGAACTGCCAGTTATAGGTTGAGCAATAACCTTACCAAAAACACATGCTATGCCCCATCGTAGATATAATAATATCATGAGAGAAAATAATTTTCTGTATAAGCGTTTTTACGTTTCTAAGGATACTCTTATTTTTGAAACGGCGGGGCTAAAATTAAGGAAATTGTCACCCGTTTGTCTCCATGTTAAGAAAACGGATATTGATCGCCAGTGCAGCTAATATGGTGGAGGTATGGTATTAATATTTTCCAAAGTGATTGATCACACCATTAGGTACAAGGAATTTCCTACAATGAAGTTTATTTCGGACCTCCGATTTTCAATATTAAAGCGTGCATGCATAATTCCAGCATTTCCAGCAAATATAAAGATGAATGTATAATTAATTTAATTTCAAAGTCAAAGACCACGTGCATATGTTAATTTGGTCGAGCAGGAAATATACTCTCTCTGCAGCCCTTCAAAAATCGCGTTGCTCTTTTTGTAAGCTTGATCCTCAATTTATACCTGCCCATAAAAACATTCATTAAACGCTGCTACCAAATCAAGAACCAAGCCCCGGAGGATACACGAGAGCAACGTGATTTCCAGTGTTAATTTTGTCTCTTTTTATAACTAGATTCAGTCAGATTTCCGTCAGGACGACCGCAGTCGAATCAAGGTCGTAGGTTACTGTTGGTGCTCAATAAAGACGTCCACTAAAATATTTTTGAGGTTTGCAGATCAACTTAATTTTTAAATCGACCACCTCCCTCATTACTAGGCATCCCAATATTCTAAAATTTGTTTTTCTTTGATTCTATAGATATTTACAATGAGAAGACCACGAGGACTTTCAAAAAATGCCTTACTAAAACAGTTTCAGAATGTTGTACTCAGAGATTCGGACGAGGGAATAGTACTTAAGGCTATTGATCACAAAAAAGGAAGAGGGGTATTTGCGACGAGAAATTTTCAAACTGGACATGTAATTACAGAGATTACTGGGGATTTAGTATCGAAAGAAGAAGGGAAGCGGCGCGAAGTCAAATATTCTCTAGGGAACCAAAGCGGTTGCTTCGGCGTCTTTTTTGAATTTGAGGGTGCCAAGTTTTTGTAAGACTACATAAATACGCGTTGGTTTTTAATTTTTAACCTATAAGTTTTAAAAATAGAATAATATTATTGCTAATGGAAAGCAGTAATCTTGTAGCTTAGACTCACGTCGAGAAGTCCGGAGACTTGGGCGCATTGTTAATCATGGACGTCCTGGAAACACCCGCGTTATAGTGCGGAAGGTGTTCGAAAAGCCCCACCTATTTATAATTGCCACTGAAGATATTCAAGAGGGGGATGAAATTGTCTTTGACTATGGAGATCGGAGAACCAAATCCTTAAAATGGTTCCCGTGGTTACGGAAGTATACAAAGTAAGATATTTGTATTTATTTTAACGAAATTTAACATGTGTTGTTTATAAAGAGTTCAGTCACTTAACGGCCCATTTCAATGTATGTATGCTTTCCATTTTAGGTCAAACTATTCGTTAGAGGAGAGGAATTATTTGAAAAAATTCACAAGTAAGTTCCTACTGTAGTAAACTAAAGCTTTTGAGGATCTCAAAGAGCTTACAATAATTTATAGACTCAATTATATATGTAACATTTAAATGCTTGCAGAAACGCTCTCCAAAAGGAATGCTCCTGATTTTCAGTACAGGTGCAAGTTGTGCTCTCGTTGGTTCAATTCTCCCGAAATAGCAAGACAGCACGTAAAGAACAATCACAAAATGACATACAAGCCAGTGTCCCCCCGCCACCGGCTCCAGCCCAAAGGTAAGCCTGGCGGCAACTGTAATTCTCAATTGGATCCCCTCCTTCTTCGCTCCGCTCTCTCGGTTTCCCAGGATCGGGATATGCAGTTAGTACGATATTATCGACAATTATGGAGCCTCCGTCAACCTGTCATTCCATCGTGGGGACGGAGGACTCCAAAGCCATCACAAATACCAATGTGAATGGGACTGTGTAGATGTGACGAAGTCTAAATTGCTTGTTGTCTTAATCAAAGTTTTACACAGGCAGCAATATAGTTCAAACAATAAAAGTCATTTAGTTAGAATCTTTCAAGGAGAAAAGCAAGACCTTCCTCACAGACAGGACTATAACACCTAACAATGCAAACAAGTAATTTTTTCTAGGGGGTCTAGGACAGCTCACCCAAAATCTTTGTAAACCTACGATTTAAACCTAATTTTTTTTAACCAAAAACTGTTTTAGCCAAAGATAATAATTCAACCAAAGTAAGTTTATTCGGAAACGTCTTAACCAGAGATAGTCCAACAATTGACAATTCTACCAAATTAAATTGAACTATAAACTTTTTTATTCAAAAGCATAGCTAATAACCAATACAAAACTATCCAAAAGGTTTACGAAAGTTTACTTTGACTATATTTAACAAATAAAATTTCTCATCCAAATTTAAAATCAACTGAGTACACTTATCTACAAAATTATTCATACATTAGTAAATAATTTCACCAAACATATTTGCAACAATTTCAAACAATAAAAAATTTTGTGCACGTATAATATGTAGTCATGAATCAAATAACCGCAAGTATCTATTACACTAAAGTTTCCATTTTTTTTGTTGCGAAGTAGCTACTGTCGGGGCAAAATAATTTTAGAAATAAGTAATTATGACGTAGACAGGTGTGCACTGCAAGAGCGAATCACGTTTCGTAAACGGCCAGGTGAGGACGCTGTGATTGGCTAATCACACTTTGCACGTGACAACTCACCAACGGCCGACCCTAATATGGTCTTGCCTCGACAGTATATGGACGGTGCTATACAGAGATTTACTTGTAGAAGAATTGCCTTAAATATCTACTTCAGGAAAAAGTCAGGGCATGATATCATTCTGGGATGTCGTATTTTCTCTCGAATTTCAATGTGAATCAAGCATGAATTATACAAGTGTTAGTAAGAAGGAATTAATATCCATTTCAACCCTCAAGAATTCGTAGATTTTTAAAAGTCGTGGAAAATTTAAAGAATAGGGGTAAGGGGAGAATGAAAACCAAGTAAATACATAGCCCATAGCGTAGGTGTAAAAGCAAGTTGAGAACTCTTCCCAGTTCCGTGGCAATAAATTCTCCTGACCATGTTTTTTAAAAAGATTTTCATACACGTCAAAGTAAAGTCGAAGGAGTCCATCCACTTTGGTACGGTTCAAACGCTCAGGGGGTAAAAGACTTACTATGACTACCGCAAGGTCAAAAGCTGGGTCACCACATGCAATCAACTGCCAGTCAATAATTTTAATGGACCTTTCATCATCCAACACGAGCAGATTGTTAGACCACAAATCTCCATGAATGAGTGTTGGATTTTCATTCATGGCTTTGAAGACCTTGGTAAAAATAGAAATCTGATCCGGTATGAGTTTTTTAAAATATTCTCGGTAGTCTAAAGAACAATTCTCCTTCTCAAAGAAGGCATCCAGCTTATTAAATACTCCGATAAAAGAATTGAAAAAGGAGGATTTGGTGGGATCATTTTTATTTGGATTTTGTAGAAATGGATAGACTTGTTCCAGCGGTGTTTTCTTCTGGGACTCCAGAGCTGTGCCGGCATAGTGAAACTTGGCCATGAACCGAACACTTTCCTCAATTTGACCTGGAGGAAGGTAACTCGTCCAATTGACGGTGGAATAACCGGCAGGTTTCAAATCTTCTAAAACTAATACGGAACTTCTGGGGTTTTCCGAGACGAATCCAGTGTAGAAATGACATAAGTAATTCTTCAAGTCAGGAAGGACCTTTACAAGATCTGGGACTACTGTAGTATAGAAATTTATCTCCCTTACGTCGTAACCTTCCTCAATCACAATGTTCTTGGCAAACTGAGCGTAGGAAGAATCTACTTGAGGTAATAACTTGACAATGAGGTTCGGTGGAGTCCCATTAGTTTTTTCACAAGATATTCTCACTATTTCGCTCAAGAAGCCTGACCCAGATTGGGCGTTGGGTGTGGCCACAAAATTTGAGCTACTTATTGGAAATTGTAAGAGCAATGATAACCAGGCCGGGTTGATATCCTCAAGATTTTCTGGAATTTCAATGACGTTGCTGGAATTTCCTACCTCACTCATTTTTCCAGTCTTTTCCTATCAAATCTATTCTTGGTATTGAAATAAGTCAACCCCTAAACGAAAGGTCCTGTAATTAAAAAAAAAACAAAGCAATGCAACCATACATCATGAGATTGCCAAATTAATTCTCCTTGTCATCTACCAAGGTTTGAACTCACCTCTGGGCGACGATGACTGATGACAGGGTTCTGGAGTAGCTAAACCAAAAACGGATATATCGATGAATGTATGAGTGTAACCTGTGAGGTGTGACAAAGTGAAAGCACGAACGGGACTTTTACTGCAAAAGGTACAGCAAAGTTTTATCAGCTCTGAGCCCTATAGTTATGTACTTGAATATTTTTCAAAATACTGTCTATTTATTGTTATGAAAATAAGGAAGGTTCAAGTTTGTCACATTCTGCTAATTCTTAACAATGGTATTTAAATCGACTGCTCTTTGCTTACTACCGATGTTACAAGTTACAACTGCCAAGGTTCAATCCCAGAAGAAAATGCTGACTAAAGTTCTCATTGTCAGTCCATATGTCCTCAATTTCCCTTACAATCCCTTTGACTTGTTGATATAAATTAAAATACTACTACTTTTGCGCATTTACGTACATATAGTTGACTGGCTCAATTGCAATGAGAATATTTTTATTGAATTGACATTGGCTTTAGATCATCGTCAATTAGCTCCCACAAGTACCTCATAATATTACACTCTCCTTCTGCATATGTCTGTGTTGAGGAAGATAGATGCAATATAGCACTACTGTCATTCATAATTAAAGAGAGCTACATATATTATTATGTATCATAATTACTATGTACTTAAGTCATATCAGCAGAGCAGACACGGAGCAGTTTGAAATACCAAGGTGAGAGCTGCTCGCAAATTTTTTATGTTGGGTTGTTGATTACTATTATGTATATGAAGTTGAATTTTCCCAAATCATGCGTGCCACGTGGACCAAAATTGTAACCGTCGAGATTATAGGAGAAATTTTTTATACAATGTTTGAACAGTTGGTCACTAATCCACTATTCACCGGTAGTCTTTGATCCAAGTGGAGTTGACTTACTGAGTAAATCCCATTTAAAAACTGATTAAGATGAAGGTTCAATTATTTTGAAATCTACCAAAGGGTGGATTTTCAGGCAAGTGAATTACCAAAAGGGCGTTCCTAGGTGTAGGTTACCATTTTTAAAAAATATTAAAACCCTAGGTGAGGGGGTGGCATCAAAATATGTCTGCTTGTAAGTAATAATTTCAGATTTATTGAGCTCATCAATTCATCCAATAATCCTATGCAGAGTTTCCGGAAAACTTATTAATTGTATTACCCCATACGCCCCTCAATTATTTATCAGAAACATTTTTTTTCAGACAGAATTTGAAACTTTTTCACTCTTCCCTGCTGTAAGGATGTCATATAGTGTGAATATTTCTTATCCTAGACTTGAAAGGGTATATAGTTCATCGTCTAAATTAATTCAAAAACTGGATTTTGTTTTCAGCATCAAGCAAAAGCATTAATATATGTCGTACGCATTTGTATATAGCCACATGAAAATCAGGGGAGTTGATACAACCCATTCAATTCTTCATGTATGTACTAAAATACAATCCATCCCAAAGGCTTTTAGTCCAGAGTCCTGAGAAGTAAACGTGCGTTGACCGTTGACAATGTAAAGGGAGCGTCAAAATTAGAAAGTTTACCAAAACTATTTAGGACTTCACATTCACCTGATTCACCTAAACAACTACTCAACCCTATCCTTTTAAATAGAGCTATTCCTTGTATGTTATAAAGGTTCCTAAATATTCAGTAGCGTATACATATTTCTGCATAGTTCCAAAGAAAAACAAAAACACAACAAACAATGGAAAAGTACTCGAAGGTCTGGAAACCCTTAAGGGATTTGAGCCACCTGACTTGATCCAAATTGTGCTCTTGTCACTCTCACTTGTATAAAAGTTGGTGTATACGAAAAGACGACGTGGGCTCTTAAATATTCACACAAGTCTTGTCTTAATTATAATACTAAATAGCAAATTGGAGCTTCTCTACCATTTGCTTTCCTTTTATAATTTAGTCATCATTATTCTCAATTTTGCAAAGTAGCGCTCAGAGCTTATAGAATTTTTGTACTTTGAACGTCACCCCAGGAGCAATTTAAAATTACAACTTCCAAATCCCTGGAGCCGGCGCTGACATTAGTGCCGAAGACTCAAATATTAAAAGAGACATGGAACTTCCCCCACTAGATATTTCAGTTGAAGACATTTTTCCAAACGATAGCGATTTGAGCCTCTCTTTTCTGTTTGGGAGCATGAAGCTGGATAGAAATTGGGCTAACCGCTTTTTACCACCATATTTATTTTCCTCGTGTGGTTCCAAAATAAAGGAAATAAAGCTCCCAACCCCCGATCCGGATATCCTTCCTGTGCTCCAAAAGACCTTCCCAAACATAGAGAAATTGGAACTGCTGGAAGACTCAGGAAGATTTTTGAGGGAGATTTTGCTGAAATTGCCAAAATCCTGGCCAGAATTGGAATCCCTCACGATACCTGTCCATTATTGGAGACCGGACATTCTGGATTGGGATTTCTTAGGACTTTCCGAACATGACGTGCTTCAATTAGAGGATCCAACAAGGCGGAGTGAGAATTTCACTCAAGCTGAGATTCAAGAGTTTAAAGATCGATGCTGTATCCGGAAGTTGAAGGGTGGGTTAATCACATAATAATTGGATAAAGAATGTTTACTTTCCCGCGCTCATTGAAGGTTAATGGAAAATAAAATCCTTTGAGCATGAGAAATTTAATATATATTTTTATAGGTCTGAAAAAACTGAAGATAGTTCTGAGCAAGAGTCTGGTGAAGTTTGAGTCCAAAAGTGGAAAGAATGTAATGGGGTTTACTCCGATATCCAATCAATTTGGATTCAGCCTTCTGGAAGGGCTGGAAGTTTCCGTGAGTATTTGCAGGCGCGATGGATATTTCGAAGGTAGGAATTTTCCAAACGATGTACATGTCGTCGGCTAAAGTGCAAAAGGGGCCATAATTTTAGAAGCGTTGTGCAAAAAGGGGCTATATGCAGCAATCGCTAAATTTTCAAAGGAGCCAAGTCTGTGCATGTACGTACAGAAGCGTAGCCATGCAAGCAGCTGCGGGAATGCGTATAGCCCCTTTTTGCATTAGAATTGTAAGCGAACAGAGTTGGAACTATCTCGTATTAAGGATTTTTGCATATAGCCCCTTTTGCACTTTAGCCGACGATATATAAAATATTTCATTAAGTTATGATTGTAAAGTAAATCTCTCACACAAGTTTTTGCTTGGTGGAAATAATTATTTTTTATTACTCAAGGAGATCACAATTTCATTAAAACTCTTTTTTCAGGAATCATGAAAGAACTGGCGCCGTTGGCTAGGAGCGGTAGCATTGTCATCGTAGAGAGAATCCGTTAAGATGGAGATGAAAAAGTGAACAACATTTTGAATCACTTATAAACTTCTAGATTGCTACATTCCACTCAATAATTTTTAGTGATAATATTTTTTGAAATTAGTAATAAATATTATTATCGATTGATATATGTATAATCACTATATATAATATAATTGCGTATAATCACTTGTACAATTAGTATGATTAATACTTAACAACTTAACCTGAACTTTAGATTGACACTCAAAATTTTGAAATTATGTACTGTGTCGAAAGGCAAATGTCAGAATGTCGTCAGTGAAATAAAATGTTTCTATCTCTCTCCATTAAAAGCATATAAACTCTTCCTGCAAACCTCACATCACGCTGAGAGCATAATAATTAGTAAAGAAAAAAGGATTTGAAATTCTCTCCACATTTTAACATTTCTAGAAGTGGCGATTTAGTGCCCATTTTAAAGCCCCTTTCCAGAATTAGCCATAAAATATTATGGAGTAAAAATTATGTGAAGCTTTGCCTAATTTTTGTATGCCAATTCATTGGGAGATGAGTTAATAAAATGAATGAATGTAACGACAAAGCCTTCCTTAGTTATTTCTTCTCCATCACACACGATCGAAATGAATTGTTCCAAAATACTTGGATGCATGGTAATAGCTGTTCCGCAAGCCTCCTTTTAATGATATTAGAGATCTAATTGATTTGCATTTATGATACGTTTGCCGAATATATATAGCCGTTCTTATTGTTAGATGTAATTCTACTTAGATGTCGTCCTTCGTTCTCTGCATGATTCGTTCTTTATTTCACATGTGAATAGTTTACAGCGGGGTGGTACAGCCCTGTGGTTAGGTCATGTACATAATTCGTATTAACATTGATTTTTTTGTATTGTTTTAGAAATGCAATGCTAAAATAGTGCATATTAAATGTATATATATTAATGCTGTCAACCTTGATATCCTATAAATATTTGGATGTGAAGGTGATCGACAAAAAATGAGAGATGACTGGATCCAGAGCACCCATCCAGTCATCCCAAGCACCTATCCCGCTATCCCGAGCAACCATCCCGTCGTCCTGAGCACCCATCCAGTAATCCCGTGCACCCTACCCGTCATCCCTAGCACTCATCCAGTCATCCATCCCGAGCACCTATCCCGCCTTCCCGAGCACTCATCCAGTAGTCATCCATTCTGAGCACCTATCCCGCTTTCCCGAGCACCCATCCCGTCATCCCTTAGCACTCATCCAGTCATCCCGAGCACCTATCCCGCCATCCAGAGCACCCATCCCGTCATCCCTAGCACTCATCCAGTCATCCCGAGCACCCATTCTGTCGTCCCTACCACTCATCCCGGGTTTTAGTTCCACCCCAAGATCTTAAAAAGAAGAAAACTGCATATATTTTATTACTTTCGAAATTTTGTCCCTATACAGAAAGTTAGAAAATGAAACTATAAAGTTTTCAGTGAAATCAGTTTTTTGCAAAGTTTATTCGTCACTTTAAAATTAATTACTAATAATTTTAACTAATGTTGCCGCATGCAATGACGCATGTAGATTTTCCTTCCGCCACCCACAACTCACAAATGCAACATAAAAGAATGCTACAAAAAGTGTATAAACTAATATACATATATTTGAGATTATTGTTTTTCACATTACACCCTTTGTTATTTGTTGTACAAATGAAACCACAATGTGTGAAACAAACTAAGGAAAAATTACTTGCGTTGAAATGCAGTATGACCTTCCTACGGAAAAAATAAATAAACATATAAAAAACCATTCAACTTGTACGCAATAAATATTCCGCGAGTATCTCCAACACAGTTTGTTGGGTAGCTATAGAGCACGTTCAATTATAAGTATATTTCTACGAATCTTGGAATATTTGAACTTTAACCCTGACATTTTTTATGGTTATTCATCTCTCGAATTTCTTGGAGAGAGTAAATCCACGATGAATATATCAGGCTAAAGCATATTCAATACATAGCATGTCAAGAATATTCATGCCACCTCCGATAGTGCATTGGTCAGTAGAGATCAGTAAACATGTGGCCAGTTAAGAGACGAGACTGAGTAAATATTAATTGAATTCCCATGTATAGAAATGGATCTTTTTGCGCGGCTCCTCTTTCTCTCCATTTTTCAACACTCCCTGGCATCTCAATACAGTTCTTCGTGGAGAAGACCCGTAATTTACTATTGTATCTCAAATGCAAGCCAACATTTGGGAATTAACTGTGATTTTATTAAAATAAGCCATTCAAAATTTCGTTTTGGGGATCTCAGTTCGAATGTGATAAATCTCAGAGAAGACCACGTCAATGAAGGAAAGTCGCTTGTGTTAAAATGCAATTCTTCGTATCCAATTCGATGGGTGCCGCAGAAGCCATCGGTAAGAATGATGCCCATTAAAACAAATATGTCCACCAAAAATCTAACCAATTTGATCAAAAATCAAAATACAGACTGATATGATCCAATAAAATTCGAATGCTTTTTATATTTGCAGCCATACATTTCCCTGGTTTCTAACAAAGAATCCAGTAGATTTTATCACAACCCTTATTTACCAACCCAAAATAGTGGTGCGGAATATATGGAGGAAATTGTGATTCCTTTATCATTGGATTTTAGTAGAGTCTTCAGATGCGAGAGCTATCAGAGCTCTTCACCTCGCTCAGAAGTTTTCATAAATCTCCAGAATCCTTCCAAAGTGGACTTTAATTTTGCCACTCAATTCTTTGAGTTGGATGGAGACCCAGGAAAAAATAGTACCCTCATCTTTCCTTGCCAGATGAATCAAATGTATGATAGATTGATCTTATTGATGAAATGGAGGATGACGCAGGGTACTGGGGTAAGAAATCGACGGGATTATTTTCATTCAAAATTCAAATATTATTCATTCGGATATTTGGAAATAGATGGATTCCTTGAAAATTATTTTAGTTTTGAATAATATATGTACATATATTTACGAAAGGAGTTTTTTGACTTTTTGATACAAAAGTAGTGCAAATTGAGAACTGCAAGTTTTCTTTAGGTGAGAATGGGCTTAACTACCTTGGCAAGCAAGCGTGAAGATTATGATCCACGAATTGGTTTTAAAATCAGAGGAAGACCCGATTACCTGTCGATTTACAAATGTGTGACACCTAACACATCCTTGGTTTTATTCCCTCTTAGTCCAAGTAAGCTATAAACAATATTTATAGTAATAATAATTAATATTATTGGTTTCTCTTGGTGAGGTGGGGTGGGATTGGATGGTTTAACGAGCTATAAAATTTTCATTGTCAATCAGGACGGAAGATTCCTGCCCAATTCAAGTATACTCACGAGTATGAATTTCTCCCGGGTCTTTTTTGCCAATGTCGAGCAGGCGGTTTTGATGGTTTGGATATTTTTGTGGGACAATGCAATTCGATAGCGGAATGTGAACTCAAGTTTAAGAAGAATTTACCACTCGTCTCTGTAAGTTGGCTTTCCTATTTAATGTGTCTCACAGTTTTGGTTGTAACGCATCGCATCGGTAGAAATCTCTATGAAATTAACTCCAATTTCTACTATAAATACTGATAGATATTTATTTTGAGTATGTCGCTCCAAACGTTCATCTTTTTCAATGTTGGTGTATTATCATATAAGTTTGAAACAAATGAAGATTTTAATTTACGGTGGTAAACCTTTGATACAAATAATCTTCTTACAGAATTAAAATGATAATACATTTTAATGAAATATGTCTTTGTTAAATGAGCAGATTCGATTCGAAAAAAACAACGACGGGAAAAACTTGACAGAGAAATTCGAGCGTGTGACAGCATTCTCCCCAGCGTATACACAAATCATATTCCTTTTCATGTTCATCTTTTTATTTCTTACAATTAGCTTCATGAATTGGGACTACGAATTTTACTGTTTTAAGTTGAATTAAACATTTTTTGCAGAAAACCCAAAGCATCCCACGGTTTTGTGGAATGTCATGGATTATTTGGTTTGGAGACACACCCCCACGGCAGATTGTATGTGAGTGAGTCGGATTTCATGTTCACGGGTCTGGATGGGAACAAATGTGAGTTAATAAATCCTGTAGGGATTATTAATGCAGGAAATGGAGTGCTAAAATAAATATGAAAAAAGCATTTGTTTGCAGATATTGTCTCATCTGGATTTCCCATGTTCACTGTGATAAGCATGAGGAATAATTACTACGAGCCGTTGAGGGAAAATCATTACTATGTTTTTGACTGTCAAATATCTACATTTGTCCTCCTTCCCAATGTTCAATTTGTTCTGGATTATACTGGAGGCAGGCGGGAAATTGGTAGAAAGTTTATATTTGAAAATTGTATATTTATGTAAAGGGAACAAAAATGGCTGCGTGGTTGTTCTTGGTGAATTTATTCATTTGATTTTTATCAAATTATAGTCAGACCTGGAGAGCCAGTTGAAAAAGCGGAAATTGGGTCGATGCATCGAGACAATGAAAAAGCAACTTTAACGGTGGAACTGCAAGTTAGGTTGAGCAAAAACCTTACTAAAATCACTTGCTTTGCCCCATGGTATAATACCACCGAATGGGCTGGATCGGAAATTCATGTACATGCTTTAATAACTTCAACTGATAAGGAAGGCACAGATACCGGTGAAAGGGAAGGTATAATTATATCATCAAAATATTACAATTTCAATGAATTTTATAAACTCACAGTTATTCCTTATCTCTCTTAGTTGGCATGTAAAATGGTCAAAACTTCGGTCTCAAAGAACAACACTTCGTCGAATAGGTGAAAACGCGTGGGCTGATTCGGTCAAAGTATTGACCTCATAAATCAAACCATTGATTGGGGGGAGTTTGTCCGCAAATGCAAAAACTATTGTATTTGTCAAACTTTTAAACACGCGAGACAAAATTTTGAATCGGTCGTAGGTTTGGTCTTATTAGTGTACAATCCCGCCAAAAAAACGGTCAAATCATTGAAAACGTGCGAATTAAGTCTGATATGATGGCAAACAGTTTTTCAACTGATGAGCGATATAGGATTATTTTTATAACAAAATCAATAATATTTTTGTGGTATAGAAACCGGAGGAATCGACGTCAGTAAAAGTCCCACGATTCACTACTGTTACTCCAAATTTAATCAACCCACCCTCCCCAACGACTGTAACTTCCAGGAAATAAGCAACTCACAATTTCAATTTGGAGACCTCTACAATTCCACAATAAGTTTCACCAATATGACCCAGCGACATGCAGTTTGTTTGTATTTGAGGTGCACCGCACCTTACCCAGTTCGATGGCTTGCACAGAAACCATTGGTGATAATCAATATTTTCTGTTTATTCCTTCTGAGAACGCTAAGTTTGTTTTACCAATTTTAATTCAACTTGCTAAAGGGATCAATTCGAAGAATCTCCAACTACGAAACCAACCGGTATCATCATAGCCCACACAATGGAGGGACCCAATTGTACTATCAGGACATTTACATTACCTTAAAGTTTCAATTCAGTGTAGTATTGCGCTGCGAAAGCTACAAAGATTCGGAGTTGGCTTCAGATTTATTCATAAAGATATTCAACTGGCGTGCAATGGAACTTCCCTTTTTGGATACCGGATCAAGACATTTTTTAGTGAGAAAGGAGTCAAATGAGTTCTTCACCATCCCTTGCCTATCAACTGACGTTCGAAAAGGATTGATCCTGACAAAGCGCTCAGCAATATCCAATGTAAACTACCTCCATTAATTTATTCATATACAAATGCAGTGGCTATATTATTATTATTGAATGAAGCAAAAGATTTTATTATTATGAATTATTCATTTTCGTTTAGGTTCTTCAAACAACGACGGATGAATGTATTAAATGCATTTGTTACGCTGGTTCATCAGATTGCGGGGAGGATTTCCCATGTAAATCGCCAGATGTCTGTGGGATGAACAACTCCGTTTATTGGAGAATGGCCGGAGCTGTTGGATCAAAATGTAAATGAGTTTTAGTTAATTGGTTGAAATTCTTTGCTTAACTCAAAAGAAATTGATTTTTTTAGACATTTTTGAAATTTCCATCTCATCAATTGAAATCGTGGTTTCATGAGCAATAATTGAAGACAATACGACTTACATTCAAGTTACATTATCCAATTCTTGTAGTGAACTCAGAATCAGCATGTCTGGGCGATATAAAATGCGCTACCTCGAGAATATTAAAGGCTGTGAACATGCTGGGCACAAATATTGGCGACTGTAACAAGGACGGAGTCCTGAGTTGTGAAGATCATGCTCGAGCGTATTTCTTTGGGCAAGATGAGTGTGAGAGTGGAGCAACGGCTTTGGGACAAAGATTTTTAACTCGATTTTCCGAATGCATTAAGAAGGTGAAGTTGTATGAGAACTATTGCATTAAAATTATAATGGAATACGTTTAGTTGCATTTTTATAGTAACTTATGAAATTATTATTATTATCTTGAAAAACAGGAGCCAAAAGAAAGGTTCGAAGTTGTCGTGACTCGGAAGGAAGATTATGACCCAAGGATAGGATTGCGAATGGAAGGGAAGCCAGATTTTAAACTTGGATATGAGTGCCATGCATCGCTAAGGGATACGCAGTTACTGTACCCTGTAGATCCCAGTAAGATCTGATTCCTTTGAAAAATTAATTTCAGACTTGTTATTGTAATCTCATGGCAAGTAATTATTTGTGTGTGCATTTATAGGGCAAAAGGTTCCAGCAAGCATAGGGCTCGATGAGGTCCAGGGTAAAGGTTCTAGTGTTTACTGCGAGGCAGGGGGACCATTCAAGAACATGGACTTGATCATTGGAATGTGCTCATCTTGGATTGATTGTAAACTTCAGTTCGCTCCGCTGGCTCCAGCCACAAGCGTGAGTTGTATTTTTCTTGAATTCTGAGTTTACTTGGAAAAACAAATTACAACAAATTTTTCGTGTGACAATTTAATGGTAAAACTGAAGTTGCTGAGTATAATACATTTTCAGGTGCTTGAAGGGTCTGATTATGGTGAATTTGAAGAAGGCGAATTACGATATGCGAAAATAAATGTTTCAAATTCCGAGCGGTACGTTTCTGCTATATTTGATAAAAAATAATGTGTGTATACAGTTTATTGCGTGTAAATACAGTTTAATAAACTATGATTGAAAAATATTTTTAGTGTCATCCGAAAATACAATCACGGATTTATTCTGTGTTCGGAGTATTACAGTGTAATGGACGGAGGGGACATCCAAACGTTGCCTTTTATCAGGGAGATCAGCTATATGTTCACGGGACTTGATAATAGAAGCTGTGAGTGCTTAAAAATTTCGTTTATGTGAATTAATTTTATTCCGAACTGTTCTACTCAATAAGCTTCTCAAAAGCATAATATACATATTGAGCAACAAACAACGCTCATATAGGAAATAATCTAAGATTAAGATAAAATTCATAAAGTATGATTTTCTATTTGTTTCTTTATCACTGGGAAATGTTGGCGACTGTAACTATCAAAGTTTTCCCCCTTTATTAGACATAATATCAAATGGATTTCCCGAAAGCAGTATTATTCGTCTAGAAGATACCCGAGAGAGTCCAAAGAGGCCAAATAAATCCTACACACTTGCTTGTACCATCTCCACTTTTGTCCTTCTTCCAAACATCCAATTTCTAGTGGATTACTCTGGTGGAGGAAAGTCTGCACAACTAAGTATTAACTTTTGCATTTTGAATGTGTAAATGATCTTAATTAAAAAACCGTATAGGTGAATGGAAAAACATTTAAGTATACGGAAATTTCTGCTGTATAGTTAAAATTGGCGGAGAATATTTCGGAGCAAAAATTAAAAAAGGGCGTCCAAATCCCGGAAGAGCAAGTGTTTCATGGAATTTGGAAATAACATTGACGGAGAACATGTCAAAAGTTTCTTGTTTCGCTCCTTGGGTCAACTCCAGCGATTGGGCTCGTTCTGAAATTACTTTGGAAGTCCTCAAGGAAGGTACTTTATTGAAAGACACACAGATAAAATCAAATTTTCAAGGCTTTTGTGGCTTTTTGTACGAACTTGTGTCCTCAATTGTGCATGTACTATTTGTGGCTCACTATTATTAGTGTGATGTGGTGCTGACATGACCGGTCAGTGCTGGTCTAGTCCTAGAGAAATTTTCCTATAAATACAGCTTGCAAGCACACATGTGTAAATCCCCTACCTAACAGTGTAAATAAACTGAAACTTATATATTATGTGTACACATAAATCCTGAAGTTGTGTCTTAAATTGTTTTTGACTAAAAATAGTCGAATTACTTCCAAAAGTCGAAATTTCAACTTTGGCTCTTTCCTCGATCTCTCTCTACCATGCACAAGCCATTCACGTACACCATTTGCTACACCATGTCTAACTATATAGCGTTGGTTCTCCATTCCACCGCAAACATAAATGTTTTGAGGCGTTTTAAGACGGTTTTTAATTTTGTACATTGATTTTTTTCCGCAGCGACATATTATTCAAATGAGGATGATTCTGAATATTGGACAATAGTTGTATCCATAGTTGCTTCATTGGTTGTCACCGGAATAATTGCCGCCATGATTTTGTGGTTTAAATTTGGGCCTAAGGTATGTAATAAAATTAGTCCTTAAAAACCGTCCATTCAAGCTTTGTCCATAGTGGTGAACACTTTAGTCTAGATCGTATGTAAGAATTGAAATATTTTTCGCACCTAACAATTCTATTATGAATTATGACAGGAAGCCGGTCGAAACTTAACCCAAGAGGAAATTAATGAATTTCTTTATGGAGATAGCAGTGGGATGTCCGATCCTAAGGGCGTTTTCAAAGCAGTTGATTTATCAAAAATCCCTTTTGATCCGGAAAAGATCATTCCCATAGAATATTTAGAGATTGGTGAAACAAAAATATTGAAAACTTTCAATTGTAGTGACAGACTGGTAATGTAGTTTGTATGGGATTTGTAGAGAACATCATCTTTGGTGAGGGTCAATTTGGCATGGTAAGCCGTGGAATTTTCTCAAGCAAGAAAGTTGCTGTCAAGTCCTGTAGATCAAATGTGGATGTTGAGTATTTCAAGGGATTTCTTGAGGAGGTGAAAACCATGGGTTACCTGAGAGAACATGAAAACATCATAGGATTTTTAGGAGCGGTGGTGGCTAACATTGGGGAAAGTTAGTCGAATTCTAAATTTTCAAGCTTAAAATAACCCCCTAAAATTTACTTAAAAAATAATTTACTCAAATTTGTATGCCCAATTATTCAAGGATGAGAGTTACTGGTTAGATTTGATTTTGTTTCCATGAAACATAGGAGAATGCTTTGAAGTAATTGAGTTAAGTCGCTTGGGTAACCTGAATAATTATTTAAGACGTTATGCCCGCAGCCATTGCATTGCCCTATCTCATGACGATGATTCCTGTTCCTCCACCATCTCACTGAGGTAAGTGAGGTAACCAGTTAAAACTTTCTCCCATTGTAAAAAAACTAAATTATTACAATAAATAATGTTAATTTATATTATTAGTATTGTTTCTGTAGTTTGGGGATCGATGAGCAAATCCTACTGAACAAATCAATTATGTTGAGCTTTTGCAAGCAAATTGCGAGTGGAATGGAATTTGTGTCCAGCAAGCAGGTTAATAGAATTTTTAGGACAATTTTGACGATTATTTGATTCTCTTCATCACTTCATGCTATTACCCTAAAACATTTTCCCTCCGAATCCGCCCCAGGTCATACACGGGGACTTGGAAACACGAAATATTTTACTGTTTGAAGGAAATGTGGTAAAAATCACGGATTTCGGCCTCTCACGAAAGCTTTGTAATTTTTCAAATTACGTCAAAAAACAAAAGGTAAATGAATTAAATCAAATATTCAACTAATTTGATCCGCATTTTTAATTCGAATCTTCTTCCCTCGTAAATAGACGCCCACGCCATGGAGATGGATGGCATTGGAGTCTCTCCTCCATTCGGAATTTTCCTTTCAATCGGATATTTGGAGTTTTGGGGTGACAATGTGGGAGATATTTTCCTTAGCTGAAGTCCCTTACTCTGCCATCACCTGGTCGGATACATTTTTAAATAGCCTTACATCCGGCGAAAGACTTTCTAGGCCTCATCTGGCCTCTTCGCAAGTGTAGGAACAAACTTACAAACTACGTATTCTCAGATGGTTAATTAAAAAAATGGTATGGTGATAATTGTTTGTTTTTCTAAAGTTACGATTTGATGCTGAAGTGTTGGGACGCTAAGCCTCAAAATAGACCTACATTTGCCAGTTGTAAAACTTTTCTTACAGCACTTGAGGGTACACAAGGATATTTTGGTGAATAATAATGCTAATGGCGAATAACTATGAAAAACCCGGTAGGGAGGCCGTAAAAGTCATTTTTTACCTACCATTTCCTTAAATTATGATCGAATTTTTTCATGATTTTATTATGACCTCGCCCCTGTCGGATTTTAAACAGTTCTTTCGTTTTATTGATCTTCGCTCATCCTGTTCCACAATAACAGTTGAATGCACATATGAGTTGAATGCAATAATATTTTTTGAATTTCAAAAAATATTATTGCATTCAACTCATATTCATTCATATTCAACTCGACGGCTTGAGTTATTGCTGATGGGCACAACTGACTGAACGAACGAACCAAGACGACTCGGCTCATTTAAATACTTAGTATTGATTACTAACAAAAATTTTAACTTTAACTAAATGTTGCCGTAACCACATAATAAAGGCTCATGTCGATATATGCCTTATTCAACTCACATTAAAGTATTAGTTCATGTGCAAATGAAAAGTTTGAGGTTTTTGTTCCGTGCTTTAAATATAATTTATCTGCTGATTATGTACAAAGGAAGTCTCACCGCATCAACCATCCAATTTGCAAAATAAACTTATTCGGAGCAATCCCTTGTGTCCAATTACTCCCCTTGAGAAAATTTATTAAACATCAAAAACGATATTCCTTGCACGCCCATTAATATTAGGCAGATATATATAAGCGAATTTATTTCTAAAGATTTTTTATATGGAGAGTTACTCAAAATCAAAATGTTTACATCTCTATGACTTGGAAGCTCTGAACATTATTATTGGCCAACGAAATTTTTTATGGTTTATTGCTCGTGGAATTACTTATCTCCGTATTGATTTTCATGCCATCAAAGAAATAGTACGTTGGTCAGTCGAGAGTAAATATTAATTGAATTCCCAAGTAGAAATGGAACTTTTTAAGCGTCTCCTCTTTCTCTCTATCTTTCCATACTCCCTGGCATCCCAATACAGTTCTTCATGGAACAGACCTGTGATTTATTACTGTACATCCAATACAAGCCAAAATTCGGAAATTAACTGCGATTTCATTGAAATAAGTGATTCAAAATTTCGTTTTGGGGATCTTAGCTCGAATGTGATAAATCTAAGAGAAGAAGACGTCAAGGAAGGAAAGTCGCTTGTGTTAAAATGCAATTCTTCTTATCCAATTCGGTGGGCACCGCAGAGGCCATCGGTAAGAATACCGCTCATTATGTAACAAGAATTTTCACCCATATTGGGATCCATGTACCCTAAAATCCGACAAAATTGACCAAAATGTTGAATGATGTGACCCAAATTTCGACCAATTTGACCAAAATATTGACGGACATAACCCAAAGTCCAGACCGTTTTGACCAAAATGTTGAATGATGTGACCCAAAATCCGACCAAAATGTTGACGGACACAACCCAAGGTCCAACCAATTTGAACAAAATGTTGAATGTTGTAACCCAAAGTCCGACCGATTTGACCAAAATGTTGACGGACACAACCCAAAGTCCAGACCGTTTTGACCATAATGTTGACGGACACATCCCGAGGTCCGAGCAATTTGACCAATATTGAATGATGTGACCCAAAGTTTTACCCAATACACTGGGGGAAATGCTTTTCCACTGCGGATGCCCCAATAATGTCGGCCGTTATGACAATAAAATTGAGCCCGTGTGACTAACAATTCACACGAAATGTACTGATTTCAGATAAATGTGACGGACATTTATTGGACCACGCAATGTGAAAACACATTTTTTCCACCCCCGGTCCTACAAAGCCCTCCATAGCCTTACAATACCTCTCAAAATTGCTAAAAGTATAAAGCTATTCTTGCAATCTGTTATACTTTCAGCCATTCGTTACCTTAGTGTCCAACAAGGAATCAAATCGATATTATCACAACCCTTTACCCACCGAAAATAATGCCATGGAATATAACCAGGAAATTGTGATTCCTTTATCATTGGATTTCAGCAGAGTCTTTAAATGCGAGAGCTATCAGAGCTCTCCGCGTCGCTCAGAAGTTTTCATAAATCTCCAGAATCTTTCCAATGTGGATTTTAATTTTCACACTCAGTTCTTTCAGTTGGATGGAGATCCAGGAAAGAATAGTACCCTCATCTTTCCTTGCCAGATGAATCAAATACATGATAGATTGATCTTATTGATGAAATGGAGGATGACTCAGGGTTCTGGGGTAAGAAGTTCACGGGATTATTTTATTCCAAATTCAAATATTATTCATTCGCATGTTTGGTAGCAGATGGATTCCTTGAATATTATTTTATTGTAGTTTTGAATAATATATATTTTCGAAGGAGTTTTTTGAATTTTTGACACAAAAGTAGTGCAAATTGAGAACTGCAAATTTTCTTTAGGTGAGGACAGGCTTAACTACCCTGGAAACCAAGCGTGAAGAATATGATCCACGAATTGGCATTAAAATCAGAGGAAGACCAGACTACCATTCAATTTACAAATGCGTGTCACCTAACATATCCTCAGTTTTGTTTCCCCAGAGCCCAAGTAAGATGTAAACAAGGTTTATTAAAAAATATTGATTTCTCATTTTTGAGCTAGGGAAGATGAAACGTAATGGAGGCAGATATAAAGTGGGGACTCATACCCCCATGCACAAATAATCTTAACGGGATTAAGGGCTAAGCTCATATAGCCAGCTCCGTTCAACCGATCCTCACATGCCTTGTGTCCATTTACGCCTTTATCTTTCGCTTTGCTACAATTCTGGCTGGTTTTAACGAGCTGTATATAGCATTTTGATTGTTGATGCACAGGACGGAAGATTCCTGCCCAATTCAAGTATACTCACGAGTATGATTTTCTCCCGGGTCTTTTTTGCCAATGTCAAGTGGGTGGATTTGATGGTTTGGATATTTTTGTAGGAAAATGCAATTCGATAGCAGAATGTGAGCTCAAATTTAAGAAGAATTTACCACTCGTCTCTGTAAGTTGGCTTTCTTATTTAAGAGTTTCCGTGTCTTAAAAGTTTCGCATTTGGTAAAAGTTTGGTAAAAACCATAATTATTATAGGAATAGAGCTGCGTTCGGGTCAAGTAAATTTCAAACTTGACCATGAACTTGACTTGTCCATGAAACCTCAAGTAAATATTTTCTTCGACCTGAACTTGACATTTGAGTTGAAACACTTTATTTGAAGTTCAAGTTCGGATCTTCAAGTATTTTACACTGGATCTGGACTTAAATGTCAAGTTTCAGGTTCAAGTTAAAAAATCTTACTTGAACATGACTGGAACTTGTAGAAAATTTCTATTCCAGTCTAAAAAGTTTAATTTTTACAAAAAAACGTAATTTTAATTTGATTACACTCGTCACTTCTATTGACATGAACTTGATGATTATGATATTTTCTTCAAGTATTATTTCCGAACTTGAACACTAACTTCACTTGAGTGATAAAATCATAGTGAGGTATAGATGAAACTTGGACATGACCCGAAAACCTCAAGTAAGATTTTGGAGTTACTTGAACGAACGCGACTTGAAACACACGCGTGTGTTACTTCAACTTGATCGAAGCACTAACTGGTATCCTGACTTTCAGTCAGCCACGTCTGTGGCCGGTTTTTCTTGCTGTTATTAATGAGATGACTTTAGTTGTAAAATGTTAAATCAATAGGTAAAATTCGAAAAAACCGCCGACAGGAAAAACTTGACCGGGCAATTTCAGCGTGTGACATCATTCTCCCCAGTGTATACCAATCTCATTCGTTTATATACTATACTCTTTATTTTATAGCCTCCTGATTTGGGCCTACAAATTTTACTAATTTATGTTCATGTTCAAACACTTTTTTGGTAGGAAGCCCAAAGCATCACATGGTTTCGTGGAATGTCATGGATTATTTGGTATGGAGACACACTCCCATGGTAGATTGTATGTGAGTGAGTCGGATTTCCTGTTCACGGGTCTAGATGGGAATAAATGTGAGTTAATTAATCCTTTGGGGATTATTAACGCAGAAAATTCAGTGCTAAAATAAATATGGTAAAAAAGCATTTGTTTGCAGATATTGTCTCATCTGGATTTCCCATGTTCACTGTGATAAGCATGAGGAATAATTATTACGAGCCGTTGAGGGAAAATCATTACTACGTTTTTGACTGTCAAATATCTACATTTGTACTTCTGCCCAATGTTCAGTTTATTCTGGAATATTCCGGAGGCAAGCGGGAAATTGGTAGAAAGCTCATATTTTAAAATTGTATATTTATACAAAAGAAACAAAAATGGCTGCATGGTTCATTGTTCTTAGTAAATTTATTGCGGGGATTGTTCAATAACCGATCGCGTGTACGATGACCGGCCGAAATCCATGTACGATATCCGATCGCGTGTACGATATCCGGTCGCTGTATGAAATCCGGTCGAACAAGAATTCTACACACAAATAAACCAGGTTTAAATACTCTTTAGCCTTGCATTGGCTATGTACATGGAGTGTAGGAAGCAAACATATCTACCGAACATGAGTAAAATGTTTCGAAGAATGTGGTCAAATCCTGGGAATTCCTAGTGAACATGCATGTTAGTATTTCTAAGATTGGCAACCTAACCTAACCCCGTCAGGACGAGCGCAGCTGAACAAAGGCCGTAGGTTACTTTTGATACTCAAAGACGTCCATTAAAATATTTTTGAGGTTTCAGTTAGGTTGATTTGACCTCTAAATCGACCACGTCGCTGATTCCTCGTGCCTACAGCACTCGGGCTCGGTGAACCTCAAAAATATTTTAATGTCCCCATTTGAGCACCAAAAGTAACCCGACCTTTCCCCAGCTGCACTCGACCTGACCACCACCACAAACGTCCCTCAACCCGTGTAAGACACAATTTGTGGAATGAGTCTTATTTTATGGCGTTCTAACAAACAAAATAGTAAAGTAAACAGCTACCGAAAAGTAAAAATTTTTTAAAAAATGGCCGCCATGGTATTTAAAATGACGTCCAAAAAACCAAATGGCTGCCATGGTATTTAAAATGGCGTCCAAAAAACAAAATGGTCGCCATGGTATTTAAAATTGCGTCTAAATTAACAAAATGACCGCCATTGTATGGAAAATGGCTGCCCAAAAAATAATGTTTAAAAAAATGACGTTCATGCAAACAAAATGGCCCATAAAGTATTGTAAATGGCAGCCGTAAAAAGGAAATTTTCATTTAAAATGGCTTTCTGCACTCTACATACATGGCCAATGGCAATGCTAATCAATTAAACCTGTTACCTGATTTAATTAGGTAGAATTCACCATAAATCCTGCAGTGGCCGGATATCGTACACGCGATCGGATACCGTACACGCGGCCACCCCCGGCCAGATATCGTACACGACCTGCGATCGGTTATCGAACAACACCCTTTATTGCTCCGATTTTTATCAAATTATAGTCAAACCTGGAGAGGCAGTTGAAAATGCGGAAATTGGGTCGATGCATCGGGACAATGAAAAAGCAACTTTAACGGTGGAACTGCAAGTTAGGTTGAGCAAAAACCTTACTAAAATCACTTGCTTTGCTCCCTGGTATAATACCACCGAATGGGCTAAATCGGAAATTTATATAAATCGTACAACTAATACGGCAAGGCTAGTTACCACTGAAAGTGGAGGTAATTTTATCATCCACAACTCCGCAAGTATTAGAAAACTATGGTCGTATTGGTTAAAATTTTAGTCTCTATTTTAGTATTAGTATTAGTATTAGTATTAATATTAGTATTAGTATTAGTAAAATTAGTATGGGACAAAACTTTGAGCCCGTCGACGGTTTGGTCCAAACTTTGCAGAAAAAGGCAAATATTATAATCAAATCAGTGAAAAAACTGAACAGGGTCAACACAGGGATGTGGAAAATAGTCAACTCGAGTATTTCAAATACATCGTAAAATACAGCTTTATCGATATCCAAAATACAAATACAAAATAAAAATACGTTAGTTTCATCACCTCAAATACAAATACAAAATACAGACGTACATGTTCCGGCCAAAATACAAAATACAAATACTGTATTTGAAATACAAAAATACAAGTCGAAATACGTTAGCATTGTTGTCGTATTTATTTTGATTTTTTTTTACGTTTTAAAACAGAAACACTTCTCATTTAGCACTAAACTAATTTCTATTTATTGCAAAATATAGAACATTTTGTAACTTGTGCGCCAGTATGATAACAAAACGATCCATGAACGATTATGGTCGCAAAGCAAATTCATGCCGTAAAGGTGCGCAAGTGCAGAAAATTGGCAAAAAAAGTACTGTCGAGTCAAGATTAAAATGGCCTTGGCCGTTGGTGAAATGTCACGTGAAAATTTGAATTAGCCAATCACAGCATCCTCACCTGGTCGTTTACGAAATGTGATTCGCTGCTGCTGTGCTCACCTGTCTACGTCATAATTAGGAAAGGCCAAAACCCTGGTGACTCGACAGTATTTTATTTTCATAATGTATTTCAAATACCTCAGCGATCGAGAGCCAAAATAAGTAAATACAAAATACTATTTATGGTTTTTCGGGCCAAAATACTAAATACAAAATACTTTTTCGTTGCGGTGCTGCTTTCAAATACGAAATACAAAATACTTGAAGTATTTCAAATACTATTTGAAATACAGTATTTTGAAAATCTCCACACCTCTATGGTCAACAGCAGGTTGAATTGTTTTGAGACAGGATTTCAAAGCAAAATCAACATAAATAGTGTCTTTCTGGTTTAGAAACCGGAGAAATCGAGGTCCGTAAAAATCCCACGATTCACTACTGCTACTCCAAATTTAATCAACCGGCCCTCCCCAGCGACTGTAACTTCCAGGAAATAAGCAACTCACAATTTCAATTTGGAGACCTCTACAATTCCACAATACATTTCACAAATTTGACCCAGCGACATGCAGTCTCTTTGTATTTGAGGTGCACCGCACCTTACCCAGTTCGATGGCTTGCAAACAAACCATTGGTAATAGTCATAATTAATGTTCTAAATTATTCCTTCTCTAACCCTGAAATTGATTTTGTTTATAAATTTCAAATTTGATTGAACTTGCTAAAGGGAGCCATTCGAAGAATCTCTAGCTATGAAACTAACCGGTATCATCATAGCCCACACAATAAGGAAGGGACCCAACTGTATTATCAGGACATTTACATTACCTTAAGGTTTCAATTCAGTGTAATATTGCGTTGCGAAAGCTACGAAGACACGGAGTTGGCTTCAGATTTATTCATCAAGATATTCAACTGGCGTGCAATGGAACTTCCCTTTTTGGATACCGGATCAAGATATTTTTTAGTCGGGAAGGAGTCAGATGAGTTTTTCATCATCCCTTGCCTATCAACTGACGTCCGAAAAAGATTGATCCTGACAAAGCGCTCAGCCTTACCGACCGTAATTTATTCAAATGCAGTTTATAACTTTAATAAGTGGAAGTGCATTTAGATTATTTACCTTTAGATTGATTATTCAATGTATGTATAGTAAGTTTATTTTATTATTATTTACTTTCTCAGGAGCTTCAAACAACGACAACTGACTGCATTAAATGCATTTGCTTCGCCAGCTCAGGTTGCGCGTTGGATTTCCCCTGCGAATCCTCAGATGTTTGCGGGATGAACAACTCAGCTTATTGGAGAATGGCTGAAGCTGTTGGATCAAAATGTTAAGCATTTTTTTTGTTTCATTAGTTAAAATTATGGCTGAACTGTGATATGATATAGATTTTTAGACTTTCCGTCGACATCGTTGTTGGATCTTTCAAAATGGAAGACACTAATGCATCTGAATTCTGCTTACATTATCCCATTCTTGTAGGGGACTCCGACTGCATGAGTGAAATAACATGCGCTAACTCTAGAATAATAAATGCTACAAACGAGCTGGATCCAAAAGTTGGCGACTGCAACAAGGACGGCGTTCTGAGTTGTGAAGATTACGCTCGAGCTTATTTCTTTGGACAGGATGAGTGTGGAAGGGAAGCTACGGCTTTGGAACAAAGATTTTTAAATCGATTCTCAGAATGCATGGGAAAGGTTAAAAATGAAAATGTGATTGACATTCCAGGAATACTTCTCTAGTTCCACTCTCAGTAACTGAAATAAGATAATTAATGTGAAGTACAGGACCCTGGACAAAGCTTCGAAGTTGTAGTGACTCGGAAGGAAGATTATGACCCAAGGATAGGATTGCGAATGGAAGGGAAGCCAGATTTTGAACTTGGGTATGAGTGCCATGCATCGTTAAGGGATACGCAGTTACTGTACCCTGTAGATCCCAGTAAGATCTGATTCCTTTGAAAAATTAATTTCAGACTTTTTATTGTAATCTCATGGTAAGTAATTATTTGTGTGTGCATTTATAGGGCAAAAGGTTCCAGCAAGCATAGGGCTGGATGAGGTCCAGGGTAAAGGTTCTAGTGTTTACTGCGAGGCACGGGGTTCATTCGAGAGCATGGACTTGATCATTGGAATGTGCTCATCGTGGATTGATTGTGAACTTCAGTTCGCTCCGATGGCTCCAGCTTCAGGAGTGTGTTAATTAGTTTACTTTATTAGCTTTCCAGAACTCTATATTTCCAATAGAATTACCTTAAGCAATTTATATCCGTCATTATTTGATGTGGCACTTGAAAATTTAGTGGTGATTCTGATCTTATGGTGAATGTATGTATATTAATTAAATTTCAGGTGCTTGATGGGACTGACTACGGTGAATTCGAAAAAGTGGGGTTGCGATATCAGAAAATAAATGTTGCGAATTCCGAACGGTATGTTTACATTTCAGCTAACTGACAAAAAAACAATGTATTAATTGTATTGCTATTGTGTGTAACCGAGTAAATTGTGATTTAAAAATACTTTTAGTGTCAGCCGAAGTTACAACCACGGATTTATCCTATGTTCCCGGTTCTACGACGTTAGGATAGGAGGGGACTTGCGAATGTCGGTGTTTATCAGGGAGATCAGCTATATGTTCACCGGACTGGATAATAATAGCTGTGAGTACTTAAGAATTTCATTTTCATTATTTTGTTAAAATAATATTTTAAAAAGTGAACATCACCGAACCGAATTCCTTCTGGCACTAACGAATGAAATAGGAAATTACAATTTGCGGTAGAGAATGCTTGTGGTATAATTTTTTAACAGCTTTATTTTCCTGGGGATATGTTTTCGTCTATAAACAATCTATTCACACATATTATTTTTAGATATAATATCAAATGGGTTTCCCGAAAACAGCATCATTCGTCTAGAGAATACCCAAGAGAGTCCACAGAAGCCAAATCAAACCTACACGTTTGTTTGTACAGTCTCCACTTTTGTCCTTCTCCCAAACATCCAATTTCTAGTGGATTACTCTGATGATGGAAAGACTTCACAACTTAGTTAGTATTGACTTATTCATTTGTAATTACTCATATTAAAATTCAATATTTGGATGAATGGCAAAATATTCAAGTATTCGGAAATTTCTGCTACAGTTCGAATGGGCGGAGAATATTTCGGAGCAAAAATTAAAAAGGAAAATCCAAATCCCGAAAGAGCAAGCGTTTCATGGAATTTGGAAATAACTTTAAGGGAGAACATGTCAAAAATTTCTTGCTTCGCTCCCTGGGTCAACTCAGGTGATTGGGCTCGTTCTGAAATTACTTTGGAATTCCTGACTGAATGTAGGATTTTGAAAGACAAATATCTACACAACATGAAAAAAATTTGGGGTATTTTAGAAGAGCTTTTTATAATTATTTAAGGATTTTTTTCAGCGACATTTATAAGGAAGGATGGTTCGGATTACTGGACAATAATATCACTTGCAACATCAGTCTTCGTAGTAATCATAATTGCTATCGTGATTTTGTGGGTTAAATTTGGACCTCAGGTATGTAATAAAAGCCCTTAAAAGCGGTCCGGTGTAACTTAGACTGATGAACATTTTTTGAACTTCCCAAATCTATTTGGAATTGACAGGAAACCGGCCGAAACTTAACCCAAGAGGAAATTGATGAATTTCTTTACGGGGATAGTAACGGGGTATCCGATTCTAAAGTGGACGTTATCAAAGCGGTTGAATTATCAAAAATACCTTTTGAGCCCCAAAAGATCATTCCCATAGAAGATTTAGAGATTGGTGAAACAAAAAAAAATTTAAAACTTCCAGTTGCAGTGAGCATAGTGTTAATGTGGTTTGAATGTGACCTGTAGAGAACGTCGTCTTGGGTGAGGGTCAATTTGGAATTGTACGCAGAGGAATTTTTACAAATAAGGAAGTTGCAGTCAAGTCCTGCAAATCAAATGTAGATATTGAGAATTTCAAGGGATTTCTTGAGGAGGTGAAAACCATGGGTTACATAGGAGAAAACCAAAACATCATAGGTTTTTTTGGAGCGGTGGTGGCTAAAATTGGGGAAAGTTAGGCAAATTCTTAATTTTCGAACTTAAAACCCAAAATTATTGTTGTACTGATTTGTTTACACAGAGTTACAAATACTTAAGGGGTACTGTATTTAAACTTGATTTTGTTTCTACAAATAGGAGAATGCTTTGCAGTTACTGAGTTAAGTATTTTGGGCAATCTGAATAATTATTTAAGGCGTTACGCCCGTAGCCGCTGCTTTGCCTTATCTCCTGACGATGATTGCAATTCCTCCAACCTCTCATTGAGGTAACCAGCTGTCTTTTTCTCTGATTGTAAAACTTTTGTAAATCAAGTGACTTGATTTTAAATCTTTTGAAATTCAACAAATGATTTTGCAAATATTTGTACCGCTCAAAATATTTCATCGTTTCTGTATAGCTTGGGGAGCGACCAACAAATCCTGCTGAACAAATCAATTCTACTGAGTTTTTGCAAGCAAATTGCTAGTGGAATGGAATTTGTGTCCAGCAAGCAGGTAAATGGACAAGGACAAATTTTGACAATTATTTGATTTACAATTCATCACTTCATGCTATCACCCTAAAAATATTTTACTCTCTAAACACTTTAGTCAACTCCCTATACTTAGGTCATCCACGGGGATTTAGCAACACGAAATATTTTAGTGTTTGAAGGAAATGTGGTAAAAATCGCGGATTTCGGCCTCTCGCGAAAGCTCTGTAATTTTTCAAATTACGTCAAAAAACAAAAGGTGGATGAATTAAATCAAATATTCAACTAATTTGATTCTCATTTTCAATTAATTGAACCTTTTCCCCTCGTAAATAGACGCCCATGCCATGGAGATGGATGGCATTGGAGTCACTCCTCCATTCGGAATTTTCCTTTCAATCGGATGTTTGGAGTTTCGGGGTGACAATGTGGGAGATATTTTCCTTAGCTGAAGTCCCTTACTCTGCCATCACATGGTCGGATACATTTTTAAATAGCCTTACTTCCGGCGAAAGACTTTCCAAGCCTCATCTGGCCTCCTCGGAAGTGTAAGAAGAAACATTTCTGAGATCACATTAGGATATTTTCCCTCCTCTTGTTCACTTCGATTTCGAAAAAATTTTGAAGTCCGTCCCTAAATATGGTGAAAACACACACGAGTCTAAAGTGAATTTACTCACATTGTAGTTAAACGGAACACTCTCTTTCCTGGATGCGCTGGCATTAAAAAGTGTAAGTGTGCACATATACAAGCATGAAAAAAAATCGATTTTTTGTGGCTGGCAAGTATTGCCTGCATCAATGATCATTCAAAAGAAATTCGGAAGAAGAAATCGGATTTGCAAACGGTATATAGCACTAAAAACCACTATCAACGATACCTACATATATGCGCACTTCAATGTAGGTCAAAAACGAAGTGAACAAGAGGGAAAATATTCTAATGTAGAGATGGATAATGTTTTGTATATTTTAGGTTTTAATCAATGTTACATTTTTTATAGTTTCGATTTGATGCTTAAGTGTTGGGACGTTAAGCCTCAAAATAGACCTACATTTGACGGTTGTAAAGCTTTTCTTACAGCACTTGAGAACACGCAGATAGATTTTGTTGAATATTGCTAGAACTAAAAGGACCATGAGAAGGATCGACGTGAAATGTGGTTATCAAGAAAAATACATTCTGTTGAATACATAAACACTATAGTTAATTATCTATATCTGTGTGGTCAACACACTTGGATAAAAATGTGGTAATTATGGTGCCAGTTAATTCATATTTTGTGCCTATAATTTCTTAAGTATGACAGAAAACAAAATTACTGAATAATTTAAGGAACACCATTGTCAATATTGTATGAAACATCTTTCACATTTCCTCTACAAATATTTATTTAATTTATCCTTTAGTTTATTAATTATTTATTAAGTTGTTATTATTAAAATTGTTTGTATGTCAACAGATAATTTATTCATTACTTTTTACTGTTCCGTAGTTACCCGCGGAACATTATTAATTATTTTGTACTTTTCGTAATTTCCCTCAAATTACAGATTATTGTACTCTTTTCATTGCTAGGATTTTTAAGTTTTCACACGATTGTTAGACCTTGATTTCACCAGTGGACTTAGCCATGGTTAAGTTAACTATAGTTAGTTTAACCATCCAAAACCGAGAGATTTCACTGCAGCTGTCGGGGCACAAGAGATGGTTAAGTTAACCATGTTTATTCCGATTTCACACGAATTTTAACCATAGTTAAGGAATTTATAGGCATG
>JAQFXU010001102.1:0-34264 GCA_034693705.1 Spatulosminthurus flaviceps
CTTTTCCTTTTGTTACTTTTATGCTTGCTTTCTGCTAAACCTCACATCCTAATTTTATCATCCGAAACCCACTAACAGAATTCAAGCTGAAACAAGTAGTACCTTTTAGTCTAAAACTTTTCAAGGCATTGATAATTTATATTTTTACCAGGACGTAATATGGGAACATTCGGAATTTCAGTGTATTTAATTTACTGAGATACTGTTTGTTGATGTACCATCTTCTTCATTATGAACAATAGTTAGGCCAGAAAACATCCTTGAATAACCGTAAAGATTGATTTACAAATGTTTCATCTTTTCAAACGATTATCGTCATTAAAGCGCGGGAAATGAGGCGCAAGACTCCCCTTTTGAGACCACAAATATCTGAATCGTCTCTTACACGTAAGTATGTGCTCGGTGAGTGTTAATATAACTTATTTTCGGAACTTTAATTTATCCAATCAAATTGTTACCCAGAAACTAATGCACCAAGTCTCCTGACCTGATTATCATTCCGACTTGTAATTCAACAGAACAAAATTTACTACAAACTAAAACTACACACCACGACGGGATTCGAACCCGGGAACTCAGTCAGACGACACTCGTAACTAGTCCGAACCCTTCACCACTTTGCTATTGTACTATTGTGCTATTGCAGGCACCAACATATTGTACATTAGCTAAGTAAAATATACTTTTTCCAATAATAAAAACTATTTTAATGCATCCACGGAGAAAGAATATTTTGTGGTTCTTAGTCATACTTGTTTAGCATAAACTTTTACTCCGTTTTGGTTTCATAGCTACCTCAGGTCTGCACAATAGTGCACAACCATGTATATTTTGTGCGTGCATATAATTTTGTGGGTTAAAAAATCAGCTTGAATTGACATGAAGACAACAGCAAAAGGGAAGGTTGACTTTGGATGAATTATCCGGAACTTGCAACTGCCATTTTGGTTCCCATAGAGCCATAGATTATGACAAGATCACTTATTACAAGTCTTATTTCCCCCTCTGCCGTCTTCTTCCTCGAAGACAATCTTTCTCTCTTTTCTCTCCCTTTCTTTCTTTGTAGATCCCTGCGTGTAGTAATAGTTCTTAGCTGGAAAAACCACTTGCCACGGAATTCAATCCCCTTGTAATCTGTTTTATCTCATAGCATCTTACAAAGAAACTATACTATCCGGGACTTGACGGTTGTGGATCTCTTCCAAAGGTCAAATTGTAGTTCAAATGATGACACCATAAATTCTCCTGTGATAATACGTACTTTGAGAGGAATGCATAATGGCGAACTAGTTTTTTTTGCCAACTCGGATGCCAAGAGCAGTTAACCCTATTTTCTCAACTGTAAGCATTCATATGTTATAGCATCCTTTTGATTCCCCCCTTTGATTTCCCTTGAAAACTTTTCCGCTATGGTAGGTGCACCTACATAATACAATATATCCATGTGTAGTCCACACGACCAACTTCCACACAAACCTGCTTGTATATGCATATTAAGACAAATGTTTTATTTGGAACTGCACATAGTAAGCCCAATTGCATGTGTGTATACACACACACACAAAAGCATAAATACTAGCTGACTTGCAACTATTTGCGGTTTCAAGCTTCAAAACAATTACCGAATCAAAAAAAAATCCAGATTTTTTCCCCCTCTTCCTTCCATTTCCTCTATTCTAATCTGACAATTTTACAACTATACGTTTACTCTACCTCGATTAATTTTTTTCATTCATTCGATGTCATTAGAGCGTGTACCTGCGTTGAGGGCTAAATTTAAAAAAATGTTTATTGTGAGCAATCCTATATAATAATTCAATATTTGAATATACGAAGCAGGGAAAAATTGAAGAAAGTATTTTAAATTTAATTAGTATATTCCGTGCAAGTTGAGTCAACGAGCGTGAACTTTATCATTTGTCGTATCTATCCCACATGCTACACTTTACCTTGAAAAACTTACACTTTTTAAATGCCCTAGATTATCCCAGCGCTCATTAAAAATCAACTCCAACATGGTTAAGTACATGTATATACACAAAAAAAAGTAAATGTACTCTAACAAGGACTAAAAACTCATGCTCCCAATCATATTTTAAAAAAAAACTTTTAATACCTTTCAATACATACAAGAGAAAAAACGTATAATGTACCAGAAATAAAGTCACTGTAATTGTCACGGGCGTTTGTCGAGCGTGACAAGGCTTAAAACTATGCCAAACAGCCTTAACAGCCGGTGTCTCGTCACTTGCATGTGAACAACGCAAAAAAAAAGAAAAACTTCCGAGTTAAAAAAAACTTCTTGTATATTTTCCATGCATTTTTTCTGCAGAGGAATATAACTAAAGGAGAAAAGGCTGGAAAGTTGAAACTATTTTTTTGCATGCATAAAATATTTGAAATTCTATTCCAGGACTTCATTAGCTTCACTCTCAAGACTTTTACAGTCCTGTTCATTCACTATTTCTTTTTTCACAGTATGATCATTTGTATATAGATAAGTAGCCTTTGGAGTAGCACAAAAACTCTAGACTGTAAACTTACAGACTTTTGAGTAAGTTATATACATACAATATAAGAAGAGAATTGCACGGTACTTGATAAGTGATTGATTGCGTATTGATGGATGATTAGCACTTGCTTGTTTTGCATTGACAGTAGTGTGGAAAATATTAGCAAGCTCTTTGCTACATATATGAACATAGTATATTGCAAACAAGTGAAACATATGAAATTCAAAAATAAACCTTTTAATTAATTAGTTTTCCGTCCAAATGGCTCCAAGAAATGATAAAGGGGCTTTTTCTCTAGCCTAAATTCTCAAGGTACAAGGATTAGCTGGTCCCACACGGGCAGGGTGGGGAGCAGTTTCTTTGAGACTCAACATCATCCTTACAAAGTTCATCGGCTCTTTATAGTTTTATATATGTAAGGACATGGACAGGACATGGACAGAAATTTTTTTCCCTGGTGATAATCTTATCCATAATGGACCTGTATAACAAGTACAAGCCTCTTCCGACAGCAGGGCCAACCAAGATTGTACTTTTACTACTCACGTTACATATACGACCCCATTCTCGATTAATCAAACAAGCTGTCTCCACAATGTAAATTGCAAATAATTTGATACTGATACTTGGGAGGGAGGCATGGAGTCCAAAGAAGTGAATGACAAGTAAATTGAATGTCAGTCCTCAAACTCCACACAGCATTGTATTTACAAATTAGCCAGAGTCACATACACACATATTCCTCCACTATTCTAATGTATAAATAGACAATAAGGCACTTATAATTACAAGGGGCAGACCAAGAGTTTTCCACTCTAATCGCCAACCAACCACGAGTTAATTTATATGGCGGCAAATATAGTACTCCAGCTCGCGCTCTAATATAATCAAAAACGCGCCTTTGTATAAGATCCCTCAAACTATATATTTAGATACGTAGACAATTACTGTGGAAACCAGAACTGTACACTAAATGTTCCATTCATTCACATGGTTTTGGTTGGCCACAGACGTTTTTAGTTTTCCCCATCTGTCCAACGTGTATCTTCAGTATGAAAGCTATATATTATATAAATGTATGTACATATATATATATATATATATGCGTAATGTCACCACCCCTTATTATTAAGCTGAAATCTTTCATTGACTCCAGATCCTATATAACTATCTGTATGTACTACTATTATGCATTAAATGACACTCTTACAAACAAATATGTTCTCTACGCTCACATTATATGAATGTTTATGCTCGTAAAGAGTATGATGGTGTGTGCCATGGCTAAAAACCATAAGTTTCAAAAACCTTGATTTGAGGAAATACATTTACACGATATAGGGCGTGTATTGTGGTAGAGCCTCATTGCCTCTCTGGATGGAATGATTATTTACTTCTGAAAGAAATGAGTTGGTTTCAAATGAATCGAAATTGTAACATGAGTAGGGACACGGTGCTGCGGTGTTAGTTGCAATGTTTAATAGAGAATGTAATAATATATATTAGTGCGAATGTAAATAATTATTGCAGTTGGTGGAAATACCATGGCGAAAATAAGATGGCAAAGTATGACGATTATTTTCTATTTTCGTAAATATGAGCATGTAACGTGAATACGTATGTATATGGTAAATAAAAAATCTTATTTACTCCATGTCCAACCTGAGTCTTTAATTCTTTCCTCTACTCATGGAATATGATTTGCTCTGCCATTGTCTCATATGGAATAATTTGCAAGGGTAAGAGAGTTTTATGGAATACTATTCCCTTACTAATAGAATGAGTAAACTATGGTTGGAGAAAAGCGTGCTAAAATGTATAAGGTCCGAGTAATATATGAGAACACACATTTTATGATTGGAAAATTCGAATTAATTTTGATGGATGTACATAGATGTGAGAATTAAGGGACTTTCTTCATTCCCTCGTTATAAATAATGTACATAGGGAAAGAGTCATAATCATTTATTTCAGTGAAGAAAAAATGTGTGAGGTCTAAATTCAAAAAGGACCTTTCTCTGAAATATTTACATATATGACATTTTTTAATGGGTAATGAGATCTCAAAGGAGCCAACTCGTAAAAAGACATACATTCTTATACTTTTTACTATCCAAGTGACTGACTGCGATGCTCTTATACTAATGCAATAGTTTTTTTCATTAAAAGCCACACACATTGTAGGTCTTAGCTTAAAAAAACCCTTGATTTCCTTTCTCAGAGACGCGACCTTTTCCACTTTAGCAAACGATATGAGTTTTCCACTGGACTCCAACCCTTCCGAACCGTTCAATTCCAGCTGGTTGATAAACAATGAAAAACCCCGGCTTATAATTCAATATATTGCATTTGAAGGAGAAATATGGGAAAGGAAGTAGCCGGTGTATTTTCATGTCATACAATACTCACACTCTAAATAGGTTGAGAGGGAAAACACTGATTGGAATTCCGTCCAACACGTGGGAATAGTATGCATCTATTAATTGTAAATGCATGTGTAGTTATTGGAGTTTCAATTATTCTTGACACTGATTCTCATGAGAGTATACACACTCGTCGTTGTACATGGTGTGGAGAAGGGTGGAAGTTATGACGGGGGAGATACCTCATTAAAGGATCTTTCAAGCCGTGAATTTTCAATTGGTTCTCATGCCAATATCATTAAAAGTAGTAGTAGTAGTGAGGAGTAAAGCGGGGGGCATGAAGGACCTAGAAATTATGGATGTCATGTAATAGAAGGTAAGTGGATGTGAGCTGGGAGCGGAGTGCCCGTATGTATGGCTTATGAAGATGGTCATAAATCATCAACGTATTTTGTTTGATAAGCACTCAACATTAAATAGTATTACACATATTTGAAAATTCTTGTCTTTGTTGAGCCTTTCCTTCCTTCCTTCCCAGCTTCACAACTTAATAATGGTAACTTAATTCCCTTGAGAGTACATACCTATACACTTATGACTGATGGTAACAAAGGGTTGGAGAGATGCGGATGTTATAGTATTTGTAGGAGCAAGTTATGTAATATACTTGTCTACAAATACAATATGTACTTAATATGTGAGGATCTCTTCAAATCTCCACCCACCTCCCTTTCCCTGTCTACTACTATCCTTGACTTGTTCAGGAGAATAATGAATGCAGGAGGGCATATTGTGAGAGAAGGGAGTTGAGTTGGAAGGTTGGTTCTTCCAGGACTAGTATCAAAGGAATGGAAATCACGGGTACAATTAAGAGTACTCACATAAGATGAAAATTAGGTATCAAAGCTTGAACAAGTTGAAAGAAGAAAGAAGATTCCGCCCCGTGTAAATTCTTAGTTAAAATTACTACCACAGAAACTATATACTTCCTTTGAAAAGATCCAAGGCGGGTGGAGGAAATGAGACCTGACAAGTGTGCAATATTCCTTCCAAAAAAGTAATTATCTTTAACCTTGTAGAAACAAATTTGATTTGTTTGGTTTCTCTCATATCTATATTTATAGAATATTATAGAAATTGCCTATACACACTTCCTTCTAGTAATTATTATATTCTACACACGTCTCAAGTTTAAACAAAAAGTCTATCTATAACTATACGTATAAATATACACACTATACCTAATGCATTGAAAGTTCTCAGGAAAGCTCTTCCCCTTTTGACTATTATACAAACGTACAATACATATAAATTCCATCAAAATTGGAATGATATTTATGCAAGAGTAAATTTACTCAATTCACTTAGCTCTGTAGTGTCAATGAATTTTAACTCAAACATCAAGAGCGGAATTTATTCATTTTATTCTACTCTTTTCCTCAATCACATATTATATAGCTATAACGGTACACATTTAATTCAACTTAAATAATTGAATTGTACTGTTTAGGAATTGGGAAAACTTTTTTAGAAAGGAAATAATATGAATAAAGGGAAGGAAGGAAGGGAAGAAAGAAAGAAAAATTAATTATTATTACTACCTCCAAACATTTACCATTCCCCAGGCTACAATCTTGGGGGCAAGTGTTAGAAAACTAATTTCCACACAAAAAGCTTTCCATTGATTTGGAATTAAGCGTCGTAGGAGTTGTTAAAAATCAACTTGTCTCAATGGGTAGAAAAAAAAATAGCTCGTGATATTTTATTACACAACTATAGTTCCTCGAGTAGTTTTATCACCGCACCGGCTCAATTCATCCCTTAAATTATTTTATGGTCCTACAATCCCAAAAATTCTCTTAACAAAACTCCAGTTTTCGTAACCATAAAGTAGTTTTGTGTTCCCTGAATCTCAGTTTCCAGACTCAGGATCCCCTTCTTTGCTGGGAAAAAAACACTTGCATATACGCATAAAGCCGTCAGAATGGTGAAAGTATATTATTGCCCGCTATTACCAATCCCTACTACTCTCGCCCACACACTCCCCTTTTCCTGTAACAAACCTCAACGATACTAAACGCCACACACACACACATGCAAACATACACACACTTGCACAACTAACAGGGGATTTGAACCATTTTTTATTTTCTATCCTCTCTCTCCTCACACTCTTTTTCATTGCATTCGTATTACGTGACAATTATTTCATCGTTCTAGCTTATACACTCATAGAATACTAAAAGCAATAGAGAATTTACCAAATGCTCCTCTAGTATTACTACTTTCTACTATAATCCATCTCCACAGAACATGGACGTAGAAAGGCCTCTACCATTTTACAACCCTACCATATTATATACCGGTGGGCATCATTATAAAAATGTCACAATGCTAATAGAAAGTAGGAAAGGCCTTGTATAAAAAAGCTTTCACAAAACTTGCCACTATTCAATTCCCTCCAAAATTCCATGTAAATAGAAGGAGAGACATTGATGGAAATCCTCTGTCTCGGTAGAGTGCAGCTCAAATAAGGAGAAGCTTAGTTATTTAAATAGGATGTAGATAAATGCCTTTTCCTTAGTATTATAAAGCGAAATGAGAAGGAGAGAGAGAGAGAGAGTAAGAAATCCCATGTAATTTTTAATGATGCATATACTTACTTAAAAGAATTGCAAGGAAAAACAGATGCTTGGATTAAAAGAAGCTTAATTAAGGGGGAAAAATATGGAGGAGAGGAGAGAAAGGTTTTTTGTGAATATTTATGCATTTTTTTTTCAAGGAAAAAAAAACATTTAATAATAATAATTTAATAACATGAAATAATTTCAAGGAGAATAATTTTATGTGGAAGGAGAGAGAGAGAGAAAGGAAAAGTTTTTACATTTGAAACTCATTCCATCGCTCTTGAGCTTCCTCCTTAACTTCCACGCCCCTCCACCTTTATCCGTCCTATTAATTAAGTAGGAAAAGCTAGAATTTTATTTTCTATTCTTCCCGTATTTTTTTCCTACTTACAAAACTATACATACATAGATATACAGCAATGTACTAGGAAGGAGGGAGGGACGAGGAGAAAGAGATAGGGAGGACGGATGTTGAAAAGAAAGAGCAAATGCGGAAAGTTTTAAAATAAATAATCTTATATAATTCTATTACATGACATCATATTACCTTTCATTGATACTCTCTCTCTCTCTCTATACGAAACTTTTAGCTAGGAGGAGTGAAAAATAAAATAAATGAAGCAAGTCCTTACTCTTTTTATGTTTAATTATGTCTATACACATTTGAATGTACGTTTAATACTAGGTTCCCGCAAAAGGGAATCGCTTCAATAATATCTCTTCTTATGTATGTACATACATATCTATATATACTTGAGCAGGTACCATGGAGGAGCTCTCTCCATACAAATTTGCTTTTGTTGATTGATTCTCTTCCGCTCTTCCTCCCTGCATAGTAAAACCGACTTATTTGAATACAAGTGCCAGCGCATTATGCCTTGATGAGTATGAGGCTTGAAAATGGTATAAGGTATTGTCATAAGATTTAACCCACTTGTACGTGGGTTTTCCCTTGTAAATATGTACATTTCCATCCCCTCCTCCATCCATTGGCTTCGTGGGTGTAAAAGACAAACTTGGAAGTTGGGAATTTGTAGCTTTATAATAGTCTGTCTCAATACTGACTTAGTGAGAGAGTAAATGGCTATAGTTACATTAGACTATAAGCTACGTCTATGAATTTATGACATGTAAATAACATTACATTGGCGGAGTATAGAGCGGCGGCTACATCTCAAGAGAATATTTTGAAGCCGTACTTAAGCTGTCGGTAACTCCTCGGAATCTGACAATGTTAATAGAGTTATGTATTTCGCATACGACGTCCTCCCCTTTCTTACCCCAGCATAGTGATGATCATGCCGCTGCTCTTCCGATATAGCGATGGCAAAATGTGAAACTTGCCTGCTCTGAAGAAGAGAGTGACAGCGAGACTAGTTCCTCCTATTAACTGACATCTAAAATCCATATACTTGCCCTTATGTACCTACCCCGGCATCTGTACCCTTCACACCAGATACTACCACACTGCAATGGAAGCGAAGATCCCACTTGTACCTCTCAATATGGACCAGGTGAGAGGTTTGGAGATGTACCTATGATAATATGTACGTACAAACATAAAACATGGATATGTTATAGTGTCGAGGAATGAGGAGTAAAAAGGGGAACGTCTGACTTTCACATGAGTTTCAAATTCTAATTCACTTTTTACACAATGACTTTATTAAATTGAGAATTGAAGGGACTAATATACATAAGAGTGAGGGAGGGAAAGAAAGAAAGAGAGAGAGAGAGAGAGAAAGTGAAAGGAAAATCGTCGGATAGAAGCTTTTGGGTAGGAGTAGGAGTTTGTATACATGCAAATTAAGGAATTCATCAGAGAAAGCTAAAGAAGGGGGTGCCGAGGAAAAGTTGAAAGTTTGTTGAAAGTGTATGTCTGTCTGTGTGTGTGTGTCTAGGTTCATTCATAGGAAGGGAAGTAAAGGAGTGATATTGGCTATATGATGGGGGAAAGGAAATACAAACTGTCTCACTAGTCAAATTCCAACTTTTGTCATAAAATAAACGATACGTATACATCTTTGTAGCAAGTTTCTCATCTCCTCCCATACCTTTTGTACACCACTCACTGACATTTATTATTTTCTCTGATTATCTCTTGGTACATTTAAGCAATGAAATATTAGTCTCCCTTGCCTTATCATCTCCCCAACTTTCTCTCCATATAATTATATACTATGGGAGTATGTGTGCTCAAACTTTCAACTCATCACATATCTAGGCAAACATCACCATCTTTTGGTCTCTCCTTCTGCCCATCCTACCTTCACCACATGAAAGAGGAAATGAGCTTTCTCCTCAAACTATCCCTCTCTCTCTCTCTCTCTCTCTCTCTCTCCCTCACGCTTACGCTTCCTCTCTAATTTGGAAGCAGTACCAAATGCAAGCATTGATTCAACCACTTGCACTTCCTATGAATTTCTGGTAGTTGAGTATATATGTTGGATATTATACAAGTATTTGCATCTGTCCCACGCTGTTTTTCTATACTACGTATATCTTATCAGGAGAAGTTGATGTAAGTTTACCTTTGAATGATGATGATGATGATGTTTACAAGTCTATGTATAATTTTTCCTGTCATTAAAATGTTTACTTTACCATGACTACGTTGATCTTTCAAGTATTCAACTTATTATTCCTGACACAAGGACAAGACCTTATTAAATTATACAGTACTTGGAGTTTCTATTAGTGTAAGACCAGGCACTCCCCGTGCATATATGCAGGAAGAGAGGAGACAGAGTGTGGATGGGAGTGAGAGCGAGAGTAGTAGTAAGTACTTATATAGGGAAAGTCAGGGGAAGAGCCTTTGAGTGAGCGCCGTTGAGTGTTTTATCTTACCGAGACTTGTCTCTTGAAAAGAGATTGAAACCACAAAGTGAATCTATAGGATGCATTATAAACAGGCTTGATGGAGAGAACTGGAAATTTAAACACTCTTACGTGTATTTCCGACATCAGAGCTAATATAATAGTTGGAGGAAGAAGCTGCGGCATGTGTCAAACATCATTATGAATACAATGATGGTTTTCCAGAATCAACTTCCAACTACATTAAACTGTCCATGCTCTATGTTATGATAATAATTATGATACGAAAGCGGACGCCTTTCCTCTCTCTCTCTCTCTCTCGCTCTCTCTCTCTCTCTCTCTCTCAACCCATCCAACAACATTTTCCTCCAACAGAAACAACTTTGTCGCATGTATTTATATTAAATTTACATTAACGTCTTATATGTTACTCCCATGCTAGAAGTTACCTCTCTCTCAATTTTCTCACTTTCCCTAAAAACTCTTTGCTAAACTTCAACTTGATATTTACATGAAGCCTTGACTATCGTTGCAATTAGGTCTCGCTCTAGACTCCAGTACTCAGCACAGAGTTACACTAAAAGCACTTTTTTTCCTCTCCCTCTCTCTCTCTCTCTCTCTCCACACACACACAACTTGAGCTGGCTATAGTTTTAATTTCAAGGACTGGAAGGAAAAATTTGATGGGCGTTGATGGTACGGTCTCGTAGTTTTGTAAATTTTCCAGTAACAACTATGTCACTATATAAAATACATTTGGAGGAAGGTGAAAAAGTAGGAATCGAAGGAAATTTACACATATGTATGTATTTTGTATTACATCTATCTCCTCTTATCGACCTGTATGTACCTCTGTATTACCATAGTTGCATAATATGTAATTATTACTAAAACAAAGTTCATGTATGGGTAGTTACAGAGAAAATGTCATAGCTTCTATTTTAGCAGTAGTAGTAGTCGTAGTGTAGTGGTAAGTCCAGGGTTCGGGTAGAAACTTACGTAAATACTAGATCCATAGAATCATATATGAAAAGTTACGGGAGTATCACACACACACACACACTTCTGTATATAAACTTTGTGTGTACATAAGCCGATAATAATTAGATACATAAAATAAAGCTAGACTCGCAACTATTGGCAACCAACTTTTACCGGAATAATTACATGTATAAATATATATATATATAGAGCCAGAGTAGAAGGTAGTATTCATGGGACATTGTCACATAAACGTTACTTCATCAAGTTCCACATAGCTATAGTAATGGCTTTGTTGCTGCACCTAAATTCGGATACAAGTCTTTTGAAATGTATACCTAACATTTTCATACAATTGACTCTTATAGTAGGAAAAGAAACCTGTGAAGTTGGCGGGTGGAAAGGTGTATGTGCTAATATCTCTCTCGGAGCAATATGTAATTATTTTATGTACATATGTTTTTACATATATAATGGAAGTTATTAATAGTACAAAAAACTTTTCCCTACATGAGTCCATATGAGAATTTGTCTACAGTATTGTGATGTTCCAACAACCAAAGCTACCACTACATTTGAGAGTTGCCTTTTCCTACTTTCTACTTTTCCCTTCCCAACAAGGGTAATGGACGTGGAATTGAGCTTATAAGTAAAGTTGAAGGGCAATACTATGGAATCAAGTATAAAATCTATGAATTATAGTATTTAGAGGAATAGCTCCGAGCTAAAATGCCTCCCTTCCTCGAGAGTTATGAATTTTGCTCATAATGTTAGAGCATGGGATGCATTTGTAAAGAGAGGAATAAGAGCACTCCTATGAAATAAGCTATTGTAAAATTATTCAAATTATTCAAACTAAAGAAAAAGGTATCGTCGCATTTGGGCAAATTGTAAAACGCTAAGAGAGCGAGAGTGAGAGAGCGAGAGAGTGAGAGGCATGGAACTGAATGGATTTAAAGTCTGGTGGTTGGTTGGTGCATTGTAGAAAAGTGGACTGTGGTGAGAGTCAAAAGCAATAGTGAAGTTTGGGATCCTAACGGAATGGAGGAACTAGTGAAAACAGGAGCAAGTCAGTGGAGTTTACTTGACTCAGTGTTATGCAAATATGTATCCACTTAAGTGTTACCACACTAGACCCAATATCGCTCTCTGCTCTCTCACTCTCCTAATTGAATTTGTAATTTCGGTGGTTGTTGAATTCGGTGGTGGCGGTACGAGGCTGAGTGAGTGAGTGAGTGAGTGAAGAGAGTTGAAAGTCTCGTTGGAGTACACCACGGCTTTAATTCCACCAATCCTCCTCTATATAACTACTCCCTCCTACCTCCCACCATCAAACTCTAGCGACTTGGTCAAGTGTTCAGGGCAATAGTAATGAGTGGTGGAAATCTTAGCTATATAAGCTTGGTTCTTCGTGTACAGGAACGTTGAAATTCCATGCGTGATTTTGTTTGGTCCGCTTGAGAAATAATTTATTTGTAAACATCGTCACAATGCTTAAACAAAGGCTGCTACGGCTTTCGTTTCTCTCCCATGGATTGCATGCTTTACTACCTTCCACCATAAACCCTCCATTTACAGGCCCTTCTCTATACACATATTATATATCCCACTGGACTGAGGAAAGCGTGTCAAGTATAAAAGCTTGAGTGCCTGTGTGTGTGTGTGTGTAAAACTCAATCGAGTTGTATGTACCATTGAAATCCTTCCTTTTGGTAATAATATCGTCCTAATATATGTCATACATGAGCTAGTGTTATGCAAGTGAAAAGAGGAGATGCATGAGTGTGGCATATCTACTCCAAGCCTTTACTATGCTCACAGTTAAAAGAATGTGAATGCATATATATCCTACTGTAGTGGAAGTAGAGGGTGAATATGTAAGGAATAAACTGATGGGCAAGTAGATTCAATGTGAAACTATCCCTCCTACTTTCCCCTATAGTTCTTCTCGGAGCTAGAGCTCTGGGCATTAAAAATATTGGAGGTAGAATATAGAGCTTATACATAGGCTCGAGTCAAGTAGTGAACAGGACATTGCCATAGGGAGAGTGCGAGTGGAAGTAATCTCTCTTTCTCTCTCTCTCTCCTATGGATATCATGTAATATCCATATAAATATGTGATACCTTACAAACATATTACATGACAAGTCTATGGTTATCCCCTGTATAAATAAATGCATGAGCCAAAGTAATAATAATTCTCTTTCGTTTCTGAGGCATAACCTCGAAAAAAAAATCTTACTACATTTATTCTCCCTGTATGTATCTATACGTGTAGCTATATATATAAAATAAATGGATATATCCCAATATCCCCGTTAATAAAAAAAATCCACGGAAGCCAGGAGAAACACTAGAAGTAGTAGGGTTAGAGTTGTTAAGTAAGTCAAGCAAGTTCCTGCTACAAGTTATGTTTTTAATGTAGGGAAACCGAAGGGAAAAGCGATATCCATTTTTATTTTTGTTGTTCTCTCTCATATGTATTCATACATGTAGAAATGGACTACACATTACAAGGAGTCAGACTGACGGGCCTCATGTTCCCCCTTCTATACTATACTATAAAATATCGGGTAATATAGGATACATACACATTTACACTCTCACCCATACATAAGAATGTGGCACACAATGGCAATGAAATGATGCAATTCCTTCACTAAATTCACTCTTTATTCACTCAACGTATAAAAATACCTTTACTCCAGCCATAGCCCACTCCTTTTATTTCAACTGCTTCCACTTGACATAACAGAGGTTTTATTTTCGGCTCAAGATAGACATTGCAAACAAATCTATCTCTCGAATATTTCTATCCCCATGTAGCCTTGTAGTATTATGTATAGTAATAATGAGGACTCTACATCAAGCGCTTCTAAATTTAGGCATTGTTTTTTAAATCCCATAGTTACATATGTAATGTACATATGTACCCTCTATATCTTACAATAAGTAAGCAAACAGCAACCCAGCCGTGGACATATACATATATTATTATGTATGTACATATAACTCTACATAACTTATACTCTTTTCCCTCCACTTTATCCATTGAATTATGCACCACCATGTGCCTTGCAGAAGAAGTGGAAAGTTTACACACCATTCATAATGACAACTCAGGGGATTCACATTGTCAGCTCTGATGTTTTCCACCATTAGAAGCCACATGTGCAAACATTGAAATAATGTTTTTATGTAATTACGAACAATTGACGGGAGTGCCTGCGTATGAATTGAAAAATAATAGCTTTAAGAAACCAACACCGTTCAAGTAGAAAGAGTCTAGACTGTATAATCAAAAACAATTATTATTATTATTATTATTATTATTATTACATATTTCCAATATTAACCATAAGATTCTAATTGGAAAAAATTATGTTTAGGATGCAGCCTTTCAATACAGAATATAGGCTTCATAAAATTATCAATACAACGTTATCAATACACAAGTATACTATGGAAGCTTATATACAAGTTTATTATGGCAATTCATACATACAGATGAAATAGCCCAGCAATAATATTTATATATAGTTAAATGGTTGAGCTAAAGTGCAAAAGAAGCTATAAATTTCCAAGCCTTAGAGCAAAATGTCACATTTAGCTTCTTTTCGCATTTAACCGTATCAATGTACGTGGTTATTGTGTTCATTCAAGTGTAAATTGAGGATGGAAAGTTTGATGTACATTAGAGAAATCTAATATGAAGGTGCAATTTGATTGTAAAAGAGTGCTTGCTCGCCGTACGTCGAATACTTATGAACCTGTAGAAATTCACATTTTTTATTAAATGAGATTTAATAAAAAAAGCGGTGTAGGAAAACGCTGCGCCTTTTTCATGATTCATGTGCACAACGTGATCTTGACATGAAACAACCATAAGAAGTGGCTGAGAAAAAGTTCCATGTTAGTACACACACACACACACACACAGGTTGTATGCATTTAAGTATGTATACATGTATGTATTTCTATAGGGCTCAATCTATGGAGAGAATCTGCACGTGGAAGGGAAATAAGGAAAAATGGAAGGGAGAGAAAACAACTGCTGTTACGACCATCAGAGATGATTGGTGACTTAAAAACATCAAACTGAGCAACATCAAGTTCTCAGCGGAAAAAGTGTCAATTGAGTGAGAGTAAGAAAAATCAAAAGACTGGGCTGTCCATAATGTCAAGAGAAGTCCATGGAGACTCGGATCATTCTCTAGTCATTCCATTTACTTCAACTTGCTTGTTTTCATCTCTCTCTCTCTCTCTCTCTCTTTCCCTACCTTATATACACTCATCATCATCCCCAGCGTCCTCCTCAGTCTCACAAATAACAACATCATGGGAGGAGGGAGAGTCAGGCTGAGAACTGGGAGAGGGAGGGGAAAGGAACTTTGTGAAAGGAGAAAAGTGAGTCGACAGAAAAAGGATTGTGGAGATGAATGTGTATGTATGAGATGGGATTGAAGGAAAACAAGAACTATATGCTTCTCCCATTCCTGGCAAGACTGACTTCTGCTCAAGATTTAAACTCATCTTGATATTTTCTCTTCTTCTTTAGAGTTGCCATAAAGAAAGGAGAAGAGATGCTATTCGTTGCAGGCCGTCTTCTTTGACCGTCTGTGCAAGAACAGACCAAGACATATGAGCGGAAAAAGAGAGAGACGGGAGTGAAAGGAGAGAGAGAGAGAGAGAAGAATACGAGAATTTTTTTTTATCATCCAAGTAAAAGTAGCAAGCATGGAAGAAAATGGGGAAGAATAAGGTAGAAATTTATTGGAAAGTCCTATGTACACCCATGGAGAAACTTATATGATATTGAGTTTGAACAACTCATTCGTGGTGAGACTTAACTGGTGATTGAGCTGTAGAGAAAGAGAGAGAGAGAGAGAGAGTCTAAGGAAAAAGTAGACTTTGGAAGAGGATGATTTTTAAGACCAACCTTCACTGATGGGAACAAAACTACAGGGATGGAAGAGAATTTGAAAGAGAAGAGAGAAAGACAAGTTGATCTTCATTGGAAAGAGTCATGAGGCTTGCATGCAAATCGACTTGAGGAGAGAGAGAGAGTATGTGTGTGAGAAAGAGAGGGAGAGGAAATGCCTGCATTCAAACCATGGCGATGGACTTGTCAGCAAATGAGTTTTGAGTGCAGTGAGAAAGAAAATGGAGAATTAATTGTCGTGAGGAACTGCATGGAAGACAGTGCGAGAAACAATATAAGAGATTGCGGAAGCAGGTCTGTGAGACTGAGAGGTCTGGAGTGCGAAATTGTCTCGCTCTTTCTCTCTCTCACTCTGTCTCCCCACATGAAAGAAGGCACGACATGATAGATACGAAAAGGACTAATAGCCATCCCATACGCTTTTCTCTCTCTCTCTCTCTCTCTCTCTCTCTCTTTCTCTCTCTCCGCCTATCTTTCAAAGGGAGAATTATTCAAGAATGGGTAAGGAATCTGAGGTTTCCAATTTCCTTGAACAAACACATCGAATGTGAGTGATTTGAAGACAGTCAAATCTCAAAGAAAAAAAATTACTTGTTCATAGAACTCCCCCCGCCTAAGTTAGATGTAATACAGTCAAATGATGGAGGCTATATGAGCGGAAATGGGGAGAAAAATCACAATCGTACGTACGTAGCGTAGACTTTGACGTACAGATGTTATAGCTTTATCCCTGAGTCTTTAGTTTTTCTCTCAACTCACTTTATATATGTGACTCTCCCCGTCGACTCTCCCTCTCCTAATATGTTTTCTTTCCTCTCCGACTAGTGAAAATAAAGGATTTCTCTTGATATCCGGCGGATCCTTGAAATTTACAGAAGAAGATCTTCTCTATAGTTCTTGATGTGATAAATTGATATGGATTGACAAGTCATTGTCATTCGGTTCTAATGATTCGATTGATGGCAGGTACTTTTTTCCGCCTTGGCGTCCCTCTTCTTCTTGTCATCCAACAACTTTTCATAAACTTTACCATTATGTTCTCCTCCTCCTACCAACTTGAGCTTAAGAAAAGACAGGGAGAGAGAGAAAGAATGAGAGAGAGAGAGAGAGAGTTGGTTGAAGAGCGTGTAGAAAGAAGTGGAGGGAGTTTAACCGAGCTTCTCTCCTAAAACTTCAAGGGAATAAGCCAGGCAAGGTTCATGTGTAAGTAGTGGTAGCTTGAGTTTTTTGGGAAGTTGAGTCAAAACCCTGGTTCAACTTGAGCCTGGCCTCACTGACTCTCCTCGCTGGCTTGAACATTTTACAGATACAGGGCAGAGCAGGGACTGAGGAGAAATGTATGGTAGAGGAAGGAGAGTATGAGTAAGTAAATGCGTTGAGTAAAGCCCCGACGAGGCGCAAGTCTCCCAGCTGCATGACAATCACATTGAGATAGCGGTTGGCCAAGGAACAGATATGCTCTCTCTCATTTCTCACTCGCACTCACTTACAAACACACAGACCCAACATACACACACACATACACACTCACACACACAAAGCTCACCCACTTACATAGATGCACTCACTCACTCACTCGCCAAACACACATACACACATAAAATCAACTTACTCCTCACCATTTGATCCATTCCTCGGCTACTCAGTTTTAGCCTCAGTTTCGCTTCCACTTCGACAACGCTCAGTCCCATGCACTCTATACTGCAACATTTGATGGAGAACACCTCGCTCAGTCCTTCCCTATTCTTTAATGGAAGAGGAGTAGCGTCGTGTTAAGTAAAAAACCTTACAACACTACAACTTGAGACAATTCCATTGTTATAACTTGGGACGAGAGTGAGAGAGCTTGTAGTTACAACTCTCAAACTCTTGAGGCTAACTCCTTTTTTTACCATCATCTCCTCCTCACATATTTTCTTCAGAGGAGAGTCTCTCGTGCAACTAACAACTTTTCCCTCAGAAAAACCATTTATCATCTATTTCAATTTGTGTATCCAGTCGTAATAATAAGCGAACATTGCCTCCTCACCAACACCAAATACACACACACACACACACTCTCTCTCTCTCCATGTGCTCAAGTACTCCTTATAAATATTCTCCTCTCTTCTCCCACTCCCCATTCAAGGAAGAAACAACGTGAGGATTTGGATTGAAGAGAAAAGTGCGTCCACTCCAACTCTGTGTCCATCATGCAGTAAGGGACAAATTGTGAGGAGACAGGAGTTCTAGTGAATTTGACAACTTTTTTTACTTCAATAGTTTTTTCCATTCCACTAATTACCATTGAGTTCATCTGTTCACAAAAACAAATCTCTACGATGCTTTGACTCAATTTAAAAGGGGGAGGTGGAGAAACTTTTTTCGGAGAATAAATTTTGACGAATTTCCATAAAACCTGTGTCAATATATCCTGCTCTATCACTGCCGAGAAGTTGGCTCAGCCCCTCGTCCATCAACCTGTAGTCATCTGTAGTTTATAGTATTGTTCATACGAATAAAATTAAATAGAAAAAGTCCTCTGCTTGTTCCAATTATTAGAGTAAAAAAACGGAGGAGTTGGGCTATGGTACTTAAGTTTCTTGTGAGTAATAATAATATTTGATTGTCGTTTCAATGTTGAGTTAAGGAAATTCAGTGTTTGTAATTTGTAATACTAAGAGGCTGTGTTTAAATATTAAGGTGTATAGTGTGTTCTGTATATACATATATATATATATATATAATGCCTGTGTAGAATTCTGTGTTCCGCAAAAAGGAGAAAAAAAAAGAGATAATCAAAAGAACTGGTTCTGGGCTTTGTTTGGGTGGAATATGTGACAATTTTTTTTGAGAATATTAATAGTTACCAATGAAAAAGAGGAAAGTCGGGGGTGGTAGGACATTTATAAAAAAAAGTTCTACAAGAATTGCTATTACTGTCGGGTGTTACAGTTAATAATTTGGTGTGTGCTTCTTGTCGTCAGCCGGACCTTGGTTCGTGTTCTGCTTGATCTTGTGCTTCTTATATATTCTCATCCCCATCGATCTCAGGTTGCTCTTGGGGCTATAGTAAATATATATATAGCTTTGGAAAAGAATAAAATACTGGTGTAATAATATTTGACTGGTGGTCGTGAGGAACTGGAGGAGTTATTAACATTGGAAAGAGGGAAAAAGAGCGGAGATCATTCTAGAAAAGAAGAGCCATGGTGGTGCTATGGTTAGCTCAGCTATTTGTTTTCGTCGCAATCATCTTGTCGGCAATCTTTGGCAATTCTCTGGTGATCGTAGCAGTGTGGCGGAACCGAAAGTTAAGGACATGGACAAACTATTTTGTGGTCTCGCTCGCTTTTGCCGACACCTTAGTCGCCCTAGGAGCTATGAGCTTTAATGCGAGCCAGACACTCAATGAGGGCCGTTGGGTATGGGGCCAAGTGATGTGTGACTTGTGGAATTCCCTTGATGTGTACTTTTGCACCACGTCCATCCTTCACTTATGTTGTATCTCCGTGGATAGGTACTATGCCATCTGTAAGCCACTTCAGTACCCCTTAACCATGACAGCGAGGACGGTTCGGATCATGCTAAGTAAGACAAGCTCAAACTAAGTAACAATTAGGGACAAATCTCTCAGTGTCTAATGAAAATCTATCAGTCCTTTTACTCTCCCATGTAATTAATAGGAAGGAAGTTTATTTTGTCCCTCCCTCCCTCCCTCCCTCCCTTATAATGTAGTAAATTCCTACTTATATACGAGTAATAGCTCGAAATTGTACCCCAGTCTACTTTCCCCTTTCCCTCGTCTCCCATCATTGTATTAGTAAAGAGTCTCAACTGGACTTGGACAATACCCCTCCATTACCTTCCTCTACAATAATTGTAGACAGACCTACTACACTGGAATGATTTCACACAAGTCCTTCCACTAACTCACACTAATTCTCAACTTAACTTTCTCTTTCTATCTCAAGATTAAAATCCTCTCTTGTATTCTCTCCATCTCTTATCGTTACTCTAGAATCTGCCTCGACGTCTTTTCTAAAACTCGTTTATAGCTATGCCTATACATACTACAGTGGAAATCTCCTGCATTGCCACTAGCTAGCAACTGGAGACATTTAGCAGCAATTTTCCCTAGCTTCCTCTCCCTCTTTATTACCTATTGTATTAGGAGCTTGGAGCTGATAAGACCCGTGATAGGAGATGAAAGGGGAGAGTTGTCTTGCTTCCAGTTACTCCTGCAACTTGTTTGACTCACCCAATCATACTCATTATCATCCCAACTTATATTCCATTAGTGGAATATTTGTAGCCTGCACTTTGTCAAACTTAGGGCTCTGTGTAGGTATATACGGAGCCACAACTCTCTTTCCATAGAGAAAGTCTTTCTCCCCCCATTTCCTTTTAACTTACGGCCTACTCTCTCGACCCAGGGAAACGGCTTTGAAAGCGTCGGCAAACACACACACACACACACACACACACACGCTCCTTCCTTAAAGAAGAGAAATCTTTAATTACTTCTGGAGGCTTAGGATCCATGTGTATAGAACCAAGGGGAATGTGTAACTTGCTAGGTCATTACTTGCTATTAGAATTGTTTTTTAGCTGAATAATACGTGTAGCTTTATATGCGTGGGTAAAAGGAGGAAGTTGTCTATAGGAGATAATGAACCCTATAAAAATCCTTTGCATTATGTACAGCTATGGCTATACCATAGGCTGAATAAAGGATAGGCCAAACTATAGGACTCTAACTGCATTAGATGAGGCATTTAATTATATAAATTATAAATCCTGAGGCACGTAAGTGTTCATTTCTACTCATGGATCTTTCAGGGTAAGTTATACACATGTACTATTCATGCATTTGGTCTGGATATATTTTGGTTGAAAAGACCTTCTCTTACTTTTTCGCTCTCTCTGTCTCTCTCTCTCTCTCTCTTTCTCTTCCAGTCTCTTAAAGTATCATAAAGCGATGGTAAGGATCGTCCCCTACGTATTTATTTACGCTTCCCATCTTATTTCACATCCATCTTATTGTTAGTAGATTTCCAGCTATTTTACTCCATCCTGGAAGTTTCCTTTGACTTGAACCACATGAGATCTTTTTATACAGATAAATCTGGCCAATGAATCTATTTCACCGTAAAATGTTTTCTCTCACTCTCCCCATCTCTTCTCTCTCTCTCTCTCTCTCTCTGTCTCTCTTTAGTAGTTATTGTTCTTGGTTTTTGTTAAGAGGAGGAGGAAGAAGGAAAAAAAACTTGCCGGTGGCTCACTTTTTACTATATGTCAAACGTGTGTAAATATATAGAAAATTCTCTGACACTTTCTCCATACAGTGGTTGTTCCCCCTTTAAGTTGGATCAGCTCCTTTTCTGGCAACTCCTACATCCTATCTGTAAAATCCACTTGGTTGTTTGAGAAAATCCCAGGGAAAGTTTCTTCGGAGCAATTTCAACTTACACACGTGTCCATTAAGGAAATCCAAACCTGAGTTTACCGAGAATTTTCTCCTTTCTCCAGTACTCGCTCTCTCTTTCTCGCTCTCTCTCTCTCTCTTAGTTTTTGTTTGCAAGTGTATTTTCTCACCTCGTTTCGTAGGATCTCTAGGATACATTACAAGTTGTAATCTGAGTGAATATGACTGATACGTGCTTTATTGTCGACTTCCGTTCCCTTTGAGTGGATACGGTCTCGTAAGCTCTCACTATTTTTTAACTCATATATTTATTCCGTGGCACTAGTCCAACAATATTCCCACACTATTATACCTATGCATGTGAGAAAAGAGAAAGTAAAGGAAAATCTTTGGGATTTCGTGTACGTTTTCCTTTATATATATGTATATATATGGGTAGAAGATTCCGGGGGCGGGAGTCAAACTTGGTTTCCTTTTGATCATCAGACGACCACAAAACCTAACATGGCCAATGTAATGATGAAGAGAAAGAGCCATCATAAAGTAATCAAGCATATAATGTGATTGGCAAAGGAGAAAATACTTTCTTTCTTTACTCTTTCTTTAAAAGTGAGAGGGAGAGTAAGGAGAGAGTCATATAAAATACAATCCTTTGGCTACCCTCTAACAAGCCCTAAATTTTACCTACACTCACAATCAGTCAGGCACAAGAAGAGTTAGGGAGAGGGAGAAAGTGTGAGGAAGGAAGGGGAAAAACTTTAAGGGGGAAGGTCTGAAAATCCTATTGAAAATCCACCGAAACTATATACGAGAAGGGAAGAATAGCAATGACAAGTTACATTGATACCAAGTCGAAGAAGCGTGATCATGTTTTCAATCAATCCCATATGTTACCCGTAACGTAAACAATACCCCAGTGTAACTCATGGGATGAAACTAGTCTCTTATATATACTGGACGTTATGAGAGTCAAGGGAAAGTATTGGAAATAGCATGAAAATTCATGTCTGAAGGGTCATGCTTCCAATTTCAATAGGGCCAAAATGGCAGGAAACTTTCTTCGTGCTAGGGATACCTGACGGAGTTCCACTTTCACCATTCAAGTCCCTTTCACTTCATGACAACTACTAATCTTCGCACTTTTGACACTCCCTTTTTTCTCTCCCCCCAAAAAAAACACATTTGATATTTGAGAAAATGGTTTTATGTGACATTCTGTCAGCCTTTTTTTCCAATTAGGAAATATCCAAGAGTCTATCTTAAAAGAAACTTCTACCAAATGATTATAGGATTTAGTTCAATTGAAAAAAAAACATATATTGGACCAAGCACTCAGAAGAATCCATCTCCTCAAAAGTGTGCACTTTTAACAAAAATGTCAAATGTCACTAAAATGGGGAATTCCCCTAGAATCCTATACTCTTCTCAGAAAGTATTAATTGAAAAAAAAATTGAGAACGGCAAAGTGAAAAAAATCATTTGTTAAAAAAATCAGCCAACTGCGCTTATTATTTGTGTATTACGGAGGAATAGAAAAAAGCATTATGGCTAATTACTATATGCTCGTCTAATTACTTAGGGAAAGTTCCCTACCTTTAAGCATCTATCTAGAATAAGTTACGAGTCATAAAGTAAGATATTTAATACCTCAAGATGGCTAATATCTTTTGTTGTATTGATAGGAAAAGCTCCTTTTCATGCTACAAGCTCATTACTAGAGTTGTGCTACTCATAAGATGACATAGGAAGACATAGGAAAATATCATGGGATTTTGTTACGCAAAAGGATTTTTGTGGCATTAGTAGTGTGATTCTAACCCCCATTAGGAGACGAAGGAATTCTAGACTCAATTATAGGGAGTCCTTTTTTCATGGATATTTCTCATTGCAAAAAGATAAACTCCTCCAGATAAGATAGAAAGAGTCTTTCCCTCAACAACATTAAGTTTGGCGAGGGAAGGAGAAACCATGAAATGCTCTTTCTTTCACTCTTCGTGGCAATCAACCGTATAAGTTTTGTGTCCAAACTATACTACTATTATTTTTTTCTTAACGCTATACATTCCTCCTCACAATATGGATTCAAAAACTACTAATATCTATTGCAGTCGTATAGTTACTATAAAGACGGAGGAGTTAGAAATGATGGTAGATTTTTTCCTCCTCCCACCCTCCTTGAATCCTTTCTGAGACAATTTTCTTTTTTGTTAAATCCCAGTTTATGTTATTAAATTGAAGGTTTTCTGGACTCCATTTCATAGTATAGAGGTATGATGAGAGGTTGTGAAGAAAAGAAAAGTGAAATATGTATACATATTCGGAGGTACTTATACTTACTCAGAGCAGGATCTGAAGGTATGTGTGTTGAAAGGCTTAGGCTTAAATTTATATCAATGAAGTACATCTGGCTCGGTCGTTATGGGGGTTGGGGGGAAAAAGCAAATGCAAAGAGTTGGTTGACATGTTAAAGGTAGATTTTACTCCTAGTGTGTTCTTTGCTCCGTAAAAACTCTCAGTAGATTATTTTCAACCATCATGAAAATCATGAGCATTTTTGTGAGAGACAAGCGAGAAAAGGAGGAAGAGTGGGAGAGAGACAAAGAGAGAGAGAGAGAGTTGTAGAGCGAGAGGAGACAGAGAAATAAGAAAATGTCTCCTCTTGTATTCCTCCCGTTCTTCTGTGTACAATACCTAACCTCCGTTATATTATCCTTACATATTTTTCTTTTCTCCTCCCTTCAACGAACGATCATTTGAAGCGTGAATATCACAAAAGAAGACGACAGACAAGACAGTCACATTCCATTTCCTCCATCCTCCACTCATCCTATCCTATTGACTTGAAATCGGATTGAGGGACTCACTCCCCCAGTTTTCTCTCTATATGTGTTACATATATATATATATATATGTGTGGATGTGTAATATATTTATGTACATACATATATATGTGCTAGCCTGTATTTATGTGACAGTAGAGGATATTTTGAAGAGGAAAAAACTAAGAAAAAAATTCATACTGTTTTAGCGGCAATATGGATTCTACCGGGATTTGTTTCCTTTTTACCCATCTTTGGAGGTTTCTATACAACCGAGGCGAATCTTCATGCTAGATCACAGGTATGTACCTTTCCTTCTTATTCTTCTCCCTTTTCTTCTTATAACTCATGCAGTTGGGCATATAGAGACACATGTCTGTGAAGAGCACATTGATCTGTAAATGTGGACCCATTGTATTTCCCTCATCTCGTCTATTTCCAAATCTCTAGTATTTATAAGCCCCCCTTGCAAATAGCCATTTCATCTATAAGCTTCTACTCATACAATAAAGATACTGATCTCTGTCTATAACAAATGTACAGGTACAATGTACATGAGAGGATCCATGCAGGGTGATTTGGCGAGCTAAATCTTTTTATAAGCTTGCATACATGCAAATGAGATTTGTATATAGGATTTGCTAGCTACGGACAACTGATCCGCTCTCCAAGCTACAGGTTCGGAGGTGATGTGTGAGACGTAATAGAATTGGAAGGAAGGGAAGTTTTTTTCTCTCTCTATAGTCTCTTGGATTTTATGGGACATCACATATATATGGTACAAGTAGTACATACATTGTGGTAAAGCTGTGGGTGGGTACAAATGGATCGGAGCCTGTCAAAGTACTTTAGTAAAGGTTGGAGAGGAAGGGTAGGTAAGATTTAGGAGGAAAAGAGTGTGGGAAGGTACAAGGGTGAATCCGAATTGGGTATGATTTTGTTGGTGTGGTTGGTGGTGGTGGTTGGTCGGTCGTCAGGCGGTAATGTGTGAGTGATTGTGACTGTAAAAAAAGAGCAAAAGGTCTGCCTTGAGTCTTGGTAAGAATTGAATGAAACACGTTGACAGCTCAATACATCTTTGATATACTTATATCCTTTTGTAGTGCTTCTATTGTAATGGTTTGGATGGATACTTCTTTCGAAATTCCTATTGTGATGTTTCCAAAGACTGTACGCGATTTGAGCTAAGAACCCTCTTGAATTTTTCCACCTCCTCTCTTCCTCCCTCCCCTAAATTCCCTACCTTGTACTCAATACTAGAAGGGCTTATAGATGGTAGAGAGAGAGAGAGAGAGAGAGAGAGTTAAAGTAATACTTGATTCTATAGGATGAAAGTAGCTGAGGAGTTTACATAGATCCATGACAATAGAAATTTCTCCTTTCAAGTTGAGCTCGACCAGTTTGAAAGGGTTGTGTTCCAGGAATAGCTTTCTCCTTCAAGTTTCTCCTTATACGCTCCCCTTTCTTATAATACCCTCATGATTTACAATTCGATTCCAATCGTATTTTCTGAATTTCAACTGGAATTTTGTTCAAGCTATATGAACAAGTACTATGAGCATGGTCATTAGAATTTCGGGAAGGTCCCAGTTGTAGCGGTAGTTAGGAGCTCATCATATCCTTCCTCTAGGGCTGCGCACAAGTTCAAGTAAACTAAAAAGCGTATTATTTTCAAGGGGTGTACCGCGACTCTGCAGCCAACCCTTTATACCAGTAAGGATACTAGGTCTGTCTTTTAGTGGCAGACAAGGGGTCTAGACCATTAGTCCACTTGGGGCGGGAGAAAAACCAGCCTAGTGGCCTCTGTTTTATGCATCTACTTATGGTCACTTAAGTCGCAAGGTGCTTTTGTGGCATACGTTCTATAGCTACAAAATACAAATATCATAGCTTACATCTTCGAATTTGCCTCTTAAGCCTGTCAAGGCGGCTTTACCCACTACCCCCAGGGCTCGGTCGAAAAAAATGATAGGTTACCGATGCAAGTGGAGTTTGAGCTGTAATTTCCCACTACCTTTACTGCCGTAAGGGGATGGAACATATCTGTAGGAATACATTCCAGAAGAAGATGTCATCTCACTACTGATCCTTTGTTTACACAATAAGTATTATCACTGCCAATTTTATTCGCAAGACCATGGCTGCCCCATGGGGTCACCTATTTTGGGTACAGTCACGGATATATTTTTACAGAAATTAGAGACAGATGTAGTACAAGGGAATTCTATATTGTAAAATAAGCAGTTAATTAGAATTAGTCTTTATTCATAATTTAGGAAGGTCAATGCCGGTATCCGAAAGCTCGGCAATACATAGATGTGATTCGTTTAATTAACCATGTATTCCAATTATTTAAAAAATGACAGATATAGATAAGTTAAATGTTTACTGAGCGATTCAGAGGGTTGGAAAAAAGTCGGAATGTATGTTGATAAAGTCCATGTGAGCAGTGGTAATCGGATTTTACCGGTTTGTATTATTGGAAACCGGAATCAATTGGAATTTATTAATAACGACCAATCCTTTCCAATCTGCTAATTTTCGGTCCATGCCAGAGGAACATAATGGTTATTAGCGGAGTGCATGGGTCTAAATTGGCAAAAGTTTATGCACGCGTGTGCTTTTATTCGTATAATAGACATAATACGTTAAGCGCCCCTAAAATGATTGTTTTCTTGAGTTTATGAATATTTGACACTATAAAGGGTTACTGCATTACACCTCCAAGTCTATGTAAGCTCTTGATTGTTCTCTTGTTAATTCAATTTCATTTCCTTCTTGATTCAATGGAAGCAGATCAAGCAACACGTAAGTCACATAATTTGAGGGCAGTTGCAGGTAAGAATAGTAGGGTGGTCAAAAGTTGGAAAATTAAAAATGTTCGTAATCATAAGGGAAGTTGCTGGCTGTAACAGAAATGTTTATAAGGCAGCGCTGAGTCAAGGCTATTGCCACTATAGATACATAGCTTGGTAACTGCCAATTGATCAAGTGCTAAGCTAAGAAAATGAATTTAATTAAATAATTATCTGATTGTTTAAGAAATCTAGAACGTGTTGAAACTGCTTGGTTTTTTATATTCATCTCCGACACTAATTTTAATATTTTGAGGGATAAATACTTCCCTGCTTTCGCTCATATACAAGGCAGACCATGTGTGGGATTCGAGGTATGGTTTTATGTTCATTCTTTTAAGATTAACTCAGGTAAAAAAGTTTGTAAGGGCTTTTGTACGTTTTAGCACAATTTGTATTATAAAGCAAAATATTACATAATTTTTAATTATCATAAAATTGTTCCATTATCTTCGCTTAAAAAAAGGCAAATCTTTCCACGTGTAAACAAGTATCGAATGCCACTTGATGGTTCCGTTTCCAACCGACTTTTATTGGCTAGTGGAGTGTATGTATGTACTGACCAAAATTAATTTTAGCCAATTCTTGCCATACCGGTAGGAACCGGTTTGAATCCAATACATTCCAGGCCAATATTAGCCACTTGCCAACCCTGTCGATTAATTCTAAGCTCTGCAGTCATTTAAAATTATTACATAAGGGCACAAAAATAAAATCCCCGTCAATGGAAAAAAGTGTTTCTTTGTGATATATACACAATTTTGGTTCAAATAGTAAATAATAGTAAATAATTGAATCAATAGTATTTGTAGTGATGGTATTGTAATAATGTTTTGTTTACATATTCTTTTCCATGTTTTCCATATTCATATCCAATGGATTCGTGGGTATAATACTCATTTATACATTGGGTACGGAGTATGTATGACAGTACCTGTACAGTTGAAGTTCGATTTTTAAGTTTTATAAAACCACATTGATTATGGCTTATGGCCGATTTCAAGTCAAGTCTGGTGAATACAATTGCAACGTGGACTTGGGATTTTCAAAAGCGGGCTCAAGTACGCATTTTTCAGTCCAGTTTTTAATAGCAGAGGCGAGGTGGGAAATTCAAAAATGGGTACCAGAACTTTAGAAAGGATAAAAAACGATTTTGTGTGTTCATCATGTCAATTTTCAAAGCACACTATTATACCATCTCAATCAATCCTGGTAAGATTAACAGGGAGGAACGTAATTTTGTACATCCGTAAAATTAATCATCATTTTGCTTAAGGGATTATTTGACGTTATAGTTTAATGCTTGTGTAAAAATTGGAATGGACTTTGTAGGGTAATTAACGAGCCATTTCTATGTGCTATGATCTTAACATTATTGAAGAATAGAGGTTGATGAAACATCCCATGATTTTTATTTTATATAAAATGTTTACATTTCATTCAATTCATTTACACCCCCTAATTTTGGGGACCAAGTTAGTAGAGTACTAATATATAGAATAAATGCAGCCATGTTTAAAAAAAACAGTTATACTTCCGCTTTACTTAGATCAAAGTTCGTCGTAATTTAATTGGAAATAATTTATTGGAAATTCTTCCATCAAAATATTTGTGTCATACAATTATATTGCATCCACACGTGAATGAATATACAATTTTTCTCAAAGTATTTGTAATAAAATAAGGTAAATCTTCTTACGAACATATCTGTCTCCGTATGTTTGGATTTGAGACAACTGGGATTTTTTAAGTGAAAGTAAGCTTTCAGTATTCACACATAGATTTCCTCCTGCAATTATTTGCATAAGCTTTTGGCCATGGTGAGATTTTGACTACATCTGGACCTCTCAGCTATATATTTATATGCATTCATTGGGATTTTCTAGCCTTCATCCTTAATGCTTCATACTCCTACAACAAAGATTTGAAACATGTTAAGTGGTTTGTACATAGCAACGACATTCTAAAGAGTCCGCAAAATTTACCCTTTCAAGGTTACTACCACATACTTCTACACATACCCCTATTAATCCTATTTAATAATAATCTTTTTCCCTAGGACCTTCGTAACCTCCTCCAACATGGGAAATACTATGGATAAAAGTTACTATACTATAGAACGTGTACAGTTGTAAAATGTATAGAGAATAAAATAATAAAACTTGATTATACGAGGAACTTTCTAGGAAACTAGTTTTGTAGCGTTTGTGTTGATGTGTGCGAAGGTGAAACAAATATTTGAGGGAAATGTTCGGATGTGACTCTTAAGGGGCATTTTGCATTAGTTGAATGAATATTAGTAGCCAAGGTGGATATAACATTGTGAGAGCGTATGTTCGTGCTTAGGATAAACCTTAATGTACCTAACCATGGGGCACACCTGCATGAGAGTGGGCGTTTACATAAATGTAGCTAATGCTGGTACTTACTAGCACATTGGATTTGAAAGTGTACCTTATGTAATTACATATATTCCCCAACATTTTACACATAAGGGATTGTAGGAAAAAACATACTGTTGTATTTAAATGAGGAGCGGTGATACATCTAACGGAGAAGGGAATGTGCCTTAGAATTTAGTTAATAGTTTGAATGTAGCCTCTACTCTACAGTGTTCTATATGCGGAGTCCACTATATAAGGAATGCCGCCATATGTACGTATAAGCCTTATATTAAGTACGTATTTTCACACACATAGGAATGGTATAGTATATTGAGAGAAATGGTGGCAGATAGTAATAAAAATTATTATGGTGGGGCATTGAGCATTCCAAAATGATAATTTGAATATTATTTTGCACAGGTTCTTGAGCAATGCGATTTTGAAGTAAATGGCACGTATGCTGTGGTGTCCTCCTCGATATCTTTCTGGTTACCGGCAGTCGTCATGATAATCACGTACTACCGAATCTACCGGGAGGCAGCTCAGCAGGAACACATTCTCTACCGGTATGGCCTTCTTATCTCAACTACTATCTTAAACGGAATAACTTCCAGAATGGGAATGTACCTTTGCTACAACAACCTTTATCTCTTTCCCAGACTTAAATACTATCTATATATGTCAAATATATATATATGGCATATTATATAGATATATACATGTAATTCGTCTTCCCACAAAAGATAATCCATGGGATATTCTTAATCATAGCCTAGCTTTATTGGGCTTGCTATTAAGTCAATTTTACCAGGGTCTCAAACCCTCAAATCCAATTTCCACCCATCTATAAAGACTACGTTACCTCGACATTTTCTAAATTTTTTATATCTATTATTACTTTCACCCGGAGAAAGTCTGGGTAAAAGTTATGTATGAGAGCTCTGGTGCGTGTTGGAACCTTGACATAGTAAGTATAGACTTGGTATAGGGGAGAACCTTGTCTAGGAATTTTTTCTCCACCCAATTTCCAAGCAAGCAAGAAATGTAGTATGTGTAGTAATTTCATAAATCCACCGTTTACCTTTAGTATGACAGGAATTTTTTGCCCGTCTTCCTCCACAATTAATACGAGTGATATTGCCAGTAAATCAAGTAAACACTCTGAAACCCTATTTTATACTCTTGGCTCCAACTCCCTTGTTCTTATTGCTTAAACACACACACACAAATACACATACACTCGCGCGCCTTCTATAACCCCACACATCTTTTCCCATGTCCACAAACATAACCCCATTTAATGTAAACGGCCCTTTTTTCCTCACATAACATCTTTGAACGGGAGCTATCTCACCATCAGCTCTTATATACAGCGTTCCAGCGTTCCACACACGTTTTGAGGGCAGGAATTTTTATACACTTGGTTGCACATAATTTTATTTATTGCCGATATCTATGTAATTACTTAAGGAGCGAGGGGCGAGCATTGGAATTAAAATAGTCTTCAAGATATTCCTACCTTTTAGTATGAATCTACTATCCCTGTCGTAATTTTATCATATAGCTGGGCAAGCTATACTGTATAGGTGTAATTCTTTCAAAATGAACACAATTTAAAATAGCTACAGGACGAAAGAAGAGTCAAAAGAGTAGAAAAGTCTGTCATTTTAATAGGGAGTGGGTAGAGAAAGAAGCTTTAGAAAAAAGCACTTGTAAATCATCCTTTGAAAATCCAAAAATTTACCATTTATGTGTGACTAAAGCGGATCTCCAAACAAATTAATAGGTGCTTGAGCACTTCATATAGTAGAAATGTGGGGTACAAGAGAAGGAGAAAAGAATCAAGTTATGGAAATCCTCTTGAACGTCAAGTTTACACAGACACTTAGGCATAAGACAAAAGTCAGGAGAAAAAGGGGAAGGAGAGTGGAAAAAGAACTTATTTCATTGTAACTGATCTCTCCCTTCGGTAATGATAAACAAGCAAAGTTAGAGATTCAGAAGAAACCTTCTTCAACCCAATTGCATTTGAGTGTTGCCAAAGTCAAGGCATTTCCTTCTGTACATGAAGTAGTAAAAGGAGTAAAAGGAGCTTAAGTTGACTACCGGGAATCAGTAGCTACTGTTTGTGTACATATATATGTAAGGTACATATATGTACGTATAAGTACATGTATCCACTCTCCTATACTGCTCATAGTTCTTAGAGCTTGCCCTGTACAGGAGAATCCTCCCTGTGTGTTGAAAATACAGTGGAGTCAGTCAGTCTTCCAGGCGCCCCTGTCATAACGACACTACGTCACCATTTCTCACTTCCACTTCAACTAAATCCTCAAAAGAAACCAAGCACACTCTTAATACATAAGACTATAGCTCTTTTCTATTCATTTCCTAATGACTCTATCGAAGATATAGACAATAGTTAGGGACCCTTTCCTTCAGCCCAGGCTTAGCAAACATGAAAAGCACAGGGGAGTCAAGAGATTGAAGGAGTCAGGAAGTTGGGAGAAAGTCACGGAAGAAATCCTTGTAAATTCCTATAGCTCAAGTATATATAGGAAGGGAAAATATTCCTTAAGCATAATTTACTCCTCACGCATATAACATACACATGCATATTTATACATGTACACGTGTCTGTAAATATTGGCTGAAAATTCATCCTGGGAAATTCCCTTCCCGATGATCTTTATCCCAACGGAATACGTTTTTAACCTCTACTTAAACTCTGATGAAATTACATAGTTGACTTGAGAGCTTCAATCAAAATAGTAGAGAAAGGTAAAAACTAAAAGAGGTGCATCCAATTTATATTATATCTATTTACGAGATCAGTTCCAAACTCAATCGCTCCAAGCGACTGGCTTCTCACTCCCCTCTCAAAATGAGCCCCTTAAATGTATCTACTCAGTTAAAGGAAGGTGAAGCACGAGCTATTTTTAACTAAAGCCCTTTTATACACCCACATTCCCTCCTGTTTTCTCCCATTCTGAACGTATACACAAATTATTTAATCAGCTAAAATGTCTAGTGAGAAGATAGCAAGTTCCGCATTGCTTTTAACAAATGTCCTTGTAGGAAAACATATGGGAAAACATACATAATGGAAACTTTTGATGGATATTAAAGCACGTCTGCTTTTTTTTCTTCTAAATGTATCTATCCATCCATCCGCTATAGTGACCAATCTTTTGCGAAGCCTTCTTTCCAACGCATTACCATCCTTTTGTGACTTGCTAATGGAAGATGGAAGAAGTAGTAGTAGGTTTTTTGTCAAAGCTACTTTTGGCCCATCCAAGTGAAATTTACTCACTTTACGCCATCCATTCAACAAGGCGAAGGCGAATAGGGTGAATTTATTAATATCCCCTGGGAGAATTTTTCTTATTAGTGAAATGATGACCTCAATAGAGTAGTAGTAGTAGTAGTACAGATAGTAGTAGGTACCTGCTCCCTAACTAACGGGAGCAGGTGAATTCAAGGGAAATGGAATTCGTGAGGTAGGAATTGAGCGAGATAGAGAGCGAAATAGAGTTGAAGAGACTACATTGTAATAATTAAATGAGAGGATTAATTTCCAACACTCCCGCACTCAGAGTCACTCAAAGGATGTCCTTTCTCCAGCATAAAATGCATAATAAGTTCATAGAAATAAAGAGACGGGAGTAGAGTCAGGCTGCCTCCTCCCAACCATAAATATACATATGACGGGTTGAAAGATGACAAAACTCTCACTCATATTTGACTTCTGCCGAGAGAGAGAGAGAGAGAGAGAGAGAGAGAGAGAGAGAGAAGTAGGATTTGGGAAAGGAAAGGCTCTGTGGAAATGCTAATATGAGAGGAAAGAGAGAAGTCAAGTAATTCTCTACTTCCTATGGGACATGCCACTCACAATCAGTTGTCTGGGAGTATCGCTGCCGGTCAAGCGGCTTCAAAAGACGGTCTCTCTCTCTCTCCCTTCCTTGATGTATGAGAATGGAATTGGCTATGTTTACATGCTTTTTCTATGACTATTTCATGGCTCTACTATAATAAATGTTACGTGCATTTAAACAACAAGAGTTGGTACTTTATAATAATCTACCAGGTACTTGTGTGTACTTTCAAGTGTGGCCTGATGGTGTCGACGAGAATGACGGTAGAACAGTCGGGGGAGTCGTAGTCGTAGCTGTAAAGATAATGTCGCAGTGGTGGTTGTTGTAATGTTTATTGTTGCTGTTGTTGCTGGTGTAGGAGAGTCTTAGCCTTTATAGAGTAGTTGGACTGATGTTGACTTTAATCTGCAGCCGCGCACGCACATGCTGCTACACTTTAGTATCGTTTAACCTTATATCCATGTATCCATCTCCATTCCACCACTCTTACTCTTTAAACCAGACCGCTCCACATACATTAACGCCACAAGTACTTTGTCTTTGCCGCTGCTCCTACTGAAGGATGCACAATAGAAGATTTTCCCTCTTGCTGCACACTTCGTCTTTGACAAAAATTGAAGTGTATCGCTAAAAATGGTAAAAATATTATTTTTGTGTATCATAACTGTCTTCATCATTTT
>JAQFXU010001103.1:0-34250 GCA_034693705.1 Spatulosminthurus flaviceps
AGGAAGTCCATTCTACTCCTTAGTCCTGTCATTTCACTTTTTTGGAAGTCCATTCTCTACTCCAGTCTTTTTTCATAATTTTTCACAAGTCTAGTTAAGTCCAGTCTTTTTCCTAGTCCAGTCCGACTAGACTAGCGCAGCCTTGCTAGAGAGAGGGAGCCTGCCCTAGCGGACATACCCGAAGGCCTCAAATTTTCGCGGAGCGATGATTTTCTAAATTGTTGGTCTAGTAATTTTTTGGGGGACTTCTTTCATTTTAAAGACTTTTGTGATACTATTTTGATTTAATTTAGGAAACTAACTCCGTTCGAGATGGCGTCAGTTAGGGCTGACAATGAAAGATTTTTCTCCATCCCTCCTTCGTTTATCTTCGTAACTATTCCGGGAATTGTACCGAGGAAGCGGTTGGAAAATATTCCGGGCTTGGCGGAATTGAATAGGTACGATTGATACATTATTCAAGAATAGAGAGGCACTACACATTATTGCTGATTTTTTTTGGTATGCGTAATTTATTGATCTATTGTTAATTAGGCAAGATACGCAGTGGAATCAAGGAGCCGGAGAGGATGTTCAGCAATGGTTGGTGAAATATCCTATTAAACTAGTGCATAAGATTAAGGAGGAAGGTCTCGGTTTGTGGTTCGGTGACTTTTTGGGAGCGGAAGGTACTGAATTAGTTGCGGATGATTGGATGTCTCGTCATTTAGTTGAGAAGAAGAATGTTTTTATGAACCTAAAGACGTTGAACCTAACGTGATGATCACATAAGATGTGCATAACATTTAGTAAGGATACAATTTTTTTTATTAATCATAACATATTCATCTGTTAGTTCGTTCGACATTCGATGCTGATGTGCATATGCAAGTTTGCTAAGTTGCTTGCTGCACATTTAACTGCAATTAAATATGTACTTTGCTGCTGAACCGTTAGGATTTTCTCGTCGACTTCGCTATTTAAAAGTTCGTTGCATAGTTATAATCATGAACGATCTTAGCATAGCTCGAACGCAAAGATTTTTGGTTTCGTTTATCTCGATGCACAGAATAGTGCATACAATGATCCCATATTACAGCCCAGGAGAATATTTATCGTAATCTGAAATGTTGCAACGGGAACTTTTCATTTTCTGCAGTTGATTACATTCTGTGTAATGTCTAAGGTCTTGGCTTGAGTGATTGTTTGATTAACTAATTCAGTCTGCACGTAATTTTATTGTAACACTGTGAACGTTCGAGCCGATCGACGCACATCAGTTACAGTATTTATACATTCTTTTGAAGAAAGTCCGAATTGGAAAGTGGAATATGTAGTAAAGTTTTGTGTTCCCGGTTTTCCCATCTCAAGTTTTTTTGTATTTGTCCTGTAAAAGTGCATGATAAGCTTGTTTGAAAAGTGAATGGAAGCTGAGGACAAAGATGGTCACGTAATGCAGCAACAGCAACAATAAGAGTATTATGCAAAAGACAGAGTCAGTCTTTAATTGCATCCAGACCAGCAAGTTGTTGACAGATGGCATAAATGAATAAATTCTTGCTGAAAAAAGTATTACACAACTCACTCAGTTTTAGTAGATACAAAAGTCTCTTGCTTGCAACGGTGATTTTTACAAACTAAACTACCACAAACGACAAACACTACCTATAAAACTAAAGTGAGTACAAAGAGGATTCATATACGATATTATTATGCATTATTTCTTCCTAAAATGCTTACATTCAAGATCGATGATTGATGAGCGTTATTTCATTACAGCTATTAGAATAGAATGTTTTAGTAGGAATTCATGGAATCGGTTATCATAATTAATTATTAACATTATTCAACTATATCGTCAGCAGTGCTTAAGTTTTACAAATCCAGTTTCCAACAAAACTGCAGGTTACAGTTCGTAGCAACATTTCGTGATTCGCTATTCAACAAAAGGATGTAAAACCTAAAAAAAACCATTAAACGATGCCTTAATTAAGTAAATATGTACGCCAAGTACACACATGTACATGTTCACTCAAACAAATAACATCAATTTTGCAGCTTTGTTTTCAATGCAAATAACCATGACTAATTATTTCCATTATAAATTTAATTTAACCCATTATTACATTCGGCAAGGCCTTGCGCAACGTGGGCCTAGGATTGAAATCTTTTCCTTAATACGTAATTTTTGGAAACACAGAACTTTAATTTTATGGCCCGGAATCGTTGCTAAAAAAATATTTTTGATACTTCTCGACATCTTCGAGAAAAATTAGGATGCAATAACCCTTGAAAAAAGAAATATACACCAACATACTTAAAATAACGTTCATACATGTGAAGTCACGTACGCATATCTTCACATAATTTTACATTTTACACATATCTGACATATGAATAATGGAAAGGTAGAAGTAGTAGAAATTCTGGGTAAAAATTGCACACAACTGAATTTTTTTCGAAGCTAAAACCTAAACTTACATGAATTTTACATTTCCTTATATTATTCGTATGGACTACTTCCTGTTTCTACCACATCGAATAATCTACGTCTTCGCTACCAAATGTGACAAAGAAACCGGCTATTGTGAGAAAGACAACGATGTTCCCTCCTACCACATACCAACAAGCGCCTGCTTCTATCTGTAACACAATTTTTAAAATGATCGTTTTTTCATCTGATTGCATCTTCAGTGATTTGCTTTGAATTAAATACAAACGTAGTAATGCTGTAATCCTTTTAAAAACTTACGACATCCTGACGTGCCATCACTATGGGTAAGCCAAATGCTGAGATCAAAATACCCATTGTCATAAATATTGCTGCCTCTTGACAACTATTTGACGGCCCCATTCCCACCGCGTTGTATCTGCGAGCAACTAGTAACGGCATTGGTGATAAACAGTAGAATATAATAACGAAGAATGGCCACCACCTAAAAAGTACCATTCTGACTTAGCATTTCTTTTAAAACATTAGCTATAAAAATATAAATGCCGTGCAGCCCTGAATATTTAAAAAATGAAATATGGAGTTCATAGTTGAAAGACATATACATAAGCACAAATAAATTCGACTAAACCGTATATTTAATTACTTCTGATATAAAGCGCAGCCAATCACCAACAATGTCATCCCAACGGATCCAAAGAACGCCAGGGTGACCAAACTAAAAAACAGACAATCCGTTAAATATCACATTATTTATCATTCGAATTATTATTGACTCACAGAGCTAGTATGTGGGTACAATAGTTGTGTTTAAGTACATAACTACATTATATGGTAAAAACTTACGCTACGAGGAGGCCGGTCAAATTCATTTTTTGCAAAATTAAATCAGTTCCAGTCCAGTTTGAAGTTCATCCAGTAGATAGGTGATAGGTAAATAAGTATGTTATCCGTGATTGTACAGCGATTGAATGTCCAAAGAGGGATAGGCACACAAATCCGAATCGAAAATATTCCATATTCCATTAATCATAGCCGAGGAAATAAACGAAAAATTATTTAGCAAAAAATAGAAAACAAAAGCAGGCACATTGATTTTATCGTTTACCCATGACATTTCCATATTACAACCGCACGTGAAACTCACATGCTCCTCCATCATCACTTTAAATAAACTTCGTCCCGAATTTCTAAATACTGCAAGTTGCCTTTATAGCTTTTTTCTACATCCTTCACAATGAAGGCCATCTCCCCACATTGACATTCTTTGTCAACCCTTTAAAATTCCCTTGTACAATTAATAGCCAACATAAGTCAAATGTCGAGATCGAGAACTCTGCTGCACTTGCCCGAAAAAATGTGATTCCACAATAAACCTTAATTCTTATTTTCCTATCATGATGTGCTAGGCCAGAGCCATTATACGATTCGATATAGATCAAATCCACTTAAATCCTCTACACTCAAAGCTTTACCACTCGTCTCTTTCACGCATTCTCCTGTATAGCCTGTATAAATGTTTGCAATCACATTAACCTTTTCCGCCCTATCTTTGCTTTGATGTAATTAACCCTTTTTCAAAATCTAAAGGTCTACTTACTCTACACAAAATAATTATTACTAGTCCCATTTTTCATTAATGTTGATTAACATTGAACCAACCTTTTAGTCCTGCCATGATTAAAATTTATAACTGCTCCAACCTCAGCTTCAGACTTCGGGGTGTAGTAAGTCTCACAATATATCAGCTTCTCCGCGACTTTACCACTAACAAAAATCCACCTGTCAAATGCACCTGTACCAGGGCCTATTCCTGGAATAGAAAATCAAGAAAGCAAATCGTCAAACAAAATTTAATTGTTCACTTTCAACTACATTTTGTTTTATTCATGGATCATTCTTACTCTTGGAGTAATTAAAATTTAAAAAATCATACAAATCCCTTACCAAAAGTGTTTCGCAATATTTCACTCAACCAGAATTTACTTTTTCCCTTTTAACACGAATTTCCAAGTCTTCCCAATCTATTATATTCACAAAACTCATGAATGAAAAACCGAATTAACCCTGGAATTTTACATTACCCTTTAGAAATTTCCTCTCCTTCGTAGTTTCGTTGATGTTAGTAATGACAAACTTTATTTTTATTTTCGTATGTAATCTGCAAATACTATCTATCTATGCATTTACACGCACAGCAACAGTTCTATCTTTTAAAAAGTCACTCAATTTATGCTCCTATACCAAACTCAGAGGGAAAGACCTGATCTGAGTCACAGGATCCCTTTTCCCTTTATTTTATTATAAACGTAAAATGTATTGCACATTTACTTTTGTATGTTTTCAATGAAATAACATAATAAAGCTCAGCTTGGGGACCTTATAGCAGCCTATATTATCCAACCAAAGTCACAAACAAGTATGTAACTTAATAGCTTTCATACCTTATATCCTCTATTTACATATACGCACTTCTAGACCTCGCTCGACGTCATAAAATCCAGTAGTCATCAGTCTGTTACTTATTCAATCGTCCTCCACTCACCTGTAGTTTTTCACTCCCACCTCGAATTTATCACACTCTACGAAGCTCAAGTCAAAATTGACACGGTTAGTGGGCACATGAACTTATTTTTGACATTTTGCTTTAATAATCTAAAACTGAATTAGCACAAAATACGTTTGAACTGAATCAGTCCCAGTGTAATAAAATTGTTTCTACATCAAATCTTCCAAAACGTTCGTATGAATTGTAGCACCTCATACAAAATCTAAGGTTTACAATGTATAATGTAACTATTTAAACTCTAGAATTTCATAATTGTGTGCTACATCTTGCAAAATATTTGATCAGAAACTGTTATGAAAATGTTCACCTTTGTTGCTCAATTAGTTACACCTTTGGTTGCTTCATAGTAACGTGAATTCAAATAAAATTCCATATTAACGAAAGAAGAAAGAACTAAGTATCATCTCATCCACTAATTGTCTGACAATCTTAGCAAATAACAAATATAATTGGTAAAAATTCCCAGCATTAATGATCAAGTTCCCATATGTCTCATGTGAGTAAACGCACTGTTCCACCAAAATATGCATTTTCCCCATTTCCATAATATTAACATCAATATAATTATTGCAAAACTCAATATTGTCAAGTACTCCGGCGTCCTAGTTACGTGCCCTGATCCTACAATGCATCTTAGCATCTTGCCCGCCTATTGTTATTATTATTACAAGCAATTACGCCATCCGCAGAGATGCGGATGGCAACGTTCTCAGTACAGTTTCTTTTCAAGCAAAAAAAGTAATAATAATGAAATTATTATTAATTTTTGTCATTCTTTGCAACTTTGAGTAAAAAAACAACCAATTGAATCGAGACGTTGCGTTCTACGTTTGTACAACATGTAATGTACGTACAGGTTGACAATCACTTTCATCCAGACGATGAAGCTTTTAGTTAATAAGATGATTTGAAGTAATACCTAACCAATGAATTTTATTTCTCATTACTGTAGCTAAAGCTACAGTAATAATAATAATTATTATTGTCGTCGTCGTCATTCATTCTTCTACCTACTTCCCATTGAATAAAACCACGCCTACTTTTTACAGTTTTTACAATAACCTTTTGTCCATTTTCCAGTTTAATTTCTCTGGATTTTCTCCAGAGTATCATCCAAACTAAATATAATCATACATTACAGGTCTTCTCAAGACTCCCCAATAACAGTTGCTTTGTTGGGTCTACGAAGCTATTGCTACTCCAGGAGTAGCAAGCGCATGAGGAGGTATATAGACTAGAGCAATGAGCAATATATCTCCCGAGCGTGTTAAACCACAAGGTTCCGCCCAATGGCCGTTTACGTCAGCACTTTTGGCTCACCTGAAGTTACTCTTCCACAGCTTTGAAATCCTTTGCTCCCTTGGCATGTAAAGTGGTACAGTAGTACAGTAATTGTGAGAAACTCCGCCTTCTTACACTCCCTTTTAAACGAGAGATTATACGCCTTTGAATACAACAGATGTGACACCAGCTCTTATACTCGGGGCATACATACCTACTGGTTTATGTATTAAACAGGTTTGTCACTGCAAATGCAAACTGCATGTATCTCCAAGCGGAGTAAAGTGCTATTGACAGAGATAGAGGTTGCATGTTTTTCTTTTATCTATTCGTCCAAAGCAATATAGAGTTTTTTGGGTAGTATGAAAAGTTGCACACACAGAGAGGATGACTGTGTAAAATACAAATTGTATTAACGAAACGTAATCGTTCATAGGTCTTTGCCTTCCTTCATAGTAGTTGGCTGTCAGAAAACTTGTGGTCTGTTCCGTTCGTTCTTATTCCATCGGTGCATGCAGAGTGAGTGTTGGTTCCCAAGAGGTTATAGAATTTAGTTATACACTTTACCTGACTTGCCTTTTAGGTTTTTGCTTTAACCTAAAAGCATTACAACAGGAAAAAGATCCAGGAGTCATTTATTAGCGTATCAAGTTGAGAAGAGAGAAGAGTAAAGCGGTGTTCGGCTGTTCTGGTTCTTTATAGGTGAAAAGAAAAAAGAAATTTTCCATAGATTTCCAGCCGGTTTAATTGTCCAATCCTCAAGTTAAATACTTAAGTGTTATAAGACATGGCTGAGGGTCGAACGTAAGTTGCTTTATATTCTAATCAGTAATTAATTAATGTTAGTAGAAATGGGAGAATATTTTTTGAGTAACTTTCTGTTTGAAGAGTTTCTCCCTGCGAACTTTTGTGTGATATCATATCTGTATTCTGTACTGAGTGTGCATAAAATATACTATTGGTTTTTTATGCTTATAGAATTTTATTGAAGAGCTACGTGTAAAAGCAGCGTATAGATATTTTGTGCTTTGTCATGCAGTGCATATAGCTACTACGGCAATGTATGGGGTCGAATGTAGAACTACATGGCCTAAGTCAATTCCTCTGTCCCGTTAACATGAAAATACATATATGAACTGAGTGAGTGAGCTTTAGGTGGCGAATCTTCTTTGGCACACGTAGATTTATTGTCATGGGATGATTTGACTGATTTTAGAAGAAAATGATGTAATTTGAACCCTTGAGGATATTGTGTATTGGAAAAATGAATGAGTTGTAAGGATTAGGAGTAGTGTTGCAGTTGACCGCAGTAGAGAGTGGACAGAGGATAGTATGAGGATTTGACATTTGCAGAAAGGAAGGGTGTTCATGTTCGTACTTTTTTTGCGCGTGAAGAAGTTTGTAGCAGAGAGAATTTTCTTTATGTGAAAAGTAATCCGTGGCTAAATTAGGAATTTTGTGCAAAAATCATTATTATTTGTGAATTGATAAATCATTCCTCAAGTGGGGGACCAGTTTGTTTCTGGAAATAGTCACCCAGCTATTAACATTAATTTATATAAGCATTTTTAGAATTATTGTTGTTTTGTGAATCCCGGATCCAGCTATTAAAATTAATATAATCGTTTTTAGAATTATTGTTGTTCTTTGAAAGAACTTCGGAGTCATGAGGTTAGTGATTTGGGGTTTTAGAGCATGTAAGAATGAGTTTAGGATGTATTGTAGTTGAGTTATGAAGGTGTCTCTATTGTTGGTGGCAAATTGACATGGATTTGATTTTTGTTGAATGTTACAGTGAAGACTTGGCGACGGCGATCCTGAAGAAAAAGGATAAGCCGAATCGTTTGATAGTGGAGGAGTCGCCTTCCGATGATAATTCTGTAGTGTCTTTATCACAAGTAAGTTGATTGGGGTAATGGTGAAGGATGGAAATGTCTAAAGGTAATTGTATTAATGTGTGTAATTTATTTTTCAGACTAAGATGGATGCATTAGATATTTTTAGAGGCGATACAGTGCTTCTAAAAGGAAAACGTCGCAGAGAAACGGTCTGCATTGTACTGTCTGATGACAAATGTGGGGAAGACAAGATCCTAATGAATAGGGTCGTCCGGAATAATCTAAGAGTTCGGTTGGGAGATGTTGTGTCGATTCAGTCCTGCCCTGATGTTCAGTACGGCAAAAGGGTTCACATACTGCCGATCGACGACACTGTTGAAGGACTAACCGGGAACTTGTTTGAAGTGTACTTGAAACCTTACTTCTTGGAAGCTTATCGTCCCATCCACAAAGGGGATGTGTTCATTGCGAGGGGTGGAATGAGAGCTGTGGAGTTCAAAGTGGTCGAAACAGATCCTTCACCATTTTGCATCGTTGCTCCAGATACAATCATTCATTGTGAGGGTGATCCAATTAAGAGAGAGGTACTGAATTTTAAAAGTTAATTATTTGTAAAATGGTTTTGGGGAACTTCTCAAGATTTGTGAGTTCATGTTTACTTAGTTTTAGCGTAGTGCAAACGAGAGATTTATATTTTGTTTTAATGGTTTAATTCTTTACTTTAGGAAGAAGAAGAAGCATTAAATGCCGTCGGATATGATGATATTGGCGGTTGCCGGAAACAACTGGCCCAAATTAAGGAAATGGTTGAATTGCCATTACGTCATCCAAGTCTTTTCAAGGCTATTGGTGTGAAGCCTCCAAGGGGTATTCTTCTTTATGGACCACCTGGGACTGGTAAAACTCTTATTGCTCGAGCTGTAGCAAACGAAACTGGGGCATTCTTTTTCCTTATCAACGGTCCTGAAATCATGAGTAAACTGGCTGGAGAGTCTGAGTCAAATCTCCGCAAGGCATTTGAGGAAGCAGAAAAAAATTCGCCATCAATTATATTTATTGATGAATTAGATGCTATCGCACCTAAGCGTGAGAAGGTAGGTAATTACAGTAACGACTACCTTTTTCAATGAATCCCTGAGAACGTTTGCCTAATAATTATGTTGTAATCATCACAGACTCATGGAGAAGTTGAGCGTCGTATTGTTTCGCAACTCCTGACACTTATGGATGGACTGAAGCAAAGATCACACGTTATCGTCATGGCTGCTACAAATCGACCTAACTCTATCGATGCAGCACTTCGACGTTTCGGGCGTTTTGACAGGGAAATTGATATTGGAATTCCCGATGCTACCGGCAGATTAGAAATTCTACGAATCCATACCAAGAACATGAAGTTGCACGATGATGTTGACTTGGAAAAGGTAGCTTATTCAACCTTAGAACTCTTTTTTTTGTCCTGTAACATTAAGATATAACTGCGTCTTGTCTTTATAGATTGCAGCCGACAGTCATGGTCATGTTGGTGCTGATTTGGCTGCTCTTTGCTCAGAAGCCGCTCTTCAACAGATCCGAGAAAAGATGGACTTGATTGACTTGGAAGATGACCAGATTGACGCAGAAGTACTCAATTCCTTGGCTGTAACCATGGACAACTTCCGCTACGCCATGGGTAAGAGCAGTCCCAGCGCCTTGCGAGAAACCGTCGTGGAGGTTCCAAACGTTTCTTGGACTGATGTTGGTGGCTTGGAGAATGTTAAGCGCGAACTCCAAGAGTTGGTACAATATCCCGTGGAATATCCGGACAAGTTCTTGAAGTTCGGCATGCAGCCTTCCAAGGGAGTACTTTTTTATGGGCCTCCTGGATGTGGTAAAACTTTGCTAGCGAAAGCTATCGCTAACGAATGTCAGGCTAATTTTATCAGTGTAAAGGGCCCAGAACTGCTGACAATGTGGTTCGGTGAATCCGAAGCCAACGTCCGAGATGTCTTCGATAAGGTAATTTTTGTAATGGGCAATTGTCATGAAATATGAAACTACTTCAAATGGTCATGGAGTAATTTACTGTAATGCGCTTTGCAAAACTAATAGGCTCGATCCGCTGCTCCATGTGTGCTTTTCTTTGATGAATTGGATTCGATAGCCAAGGCTCGTGGTGGCAATGTTGGTGATGCTGGTGGAGCTGCTGATCGTGTTATCAATCAAATCCTCACTGAAATGGATGGGATGGGAGCAAAAAAGAACGTTTTCATCATTGGGGCTACAAATCGACCAGATATTATCGATCCTGCTATTCTTCGTCCTGGACGTCTGGATCAACTAATTTACATCCCGTTGCCTGATGAGAAATCGCGGGAAGCCATTTTCAGGGCAAATTTACGAAAATCCCCCGTCTCTAAGGTTAGATCTAGTAACTGGTTCTTGTTTTCTTATTTTACTCATCAGCAGTTCTCGTAATTTTACCTTAATTCGGTCTGTTTTTCACAGGATGTAGAATTGACTTACTTATCCAAAGTCACTCATGGATTCTCAGGAGCTGATTTAACAGAAATTTGCCAGCGTGCATGTAAATTGGCTATTCGGCAATCCATTGATGCCGAAATCCGAAAGGAGAGAGAGCGTGAGTCGAATCCAGATGCCGTCATGGATGTAAGTAGTCCATTACTATTTGTAAATTCGAAGTACACTTAAACTTTTTGACTACTCTCATTGAAATTTTTACATTGGTTACCGTGCAGACTGACGAAGAAGATCCAGTTCCAGAAATCACCAAAGCACATTTTGAAGAAGCGATGAAATTCGCCCGCCGATCCGTTTCGGATAATGACATACGAAAATACGAAATGTTTGCTCAGACACTTCAGCAATCTCGTGGCTTCGGAAACAATTTCCGGTAAATGATAATGTTTTTATTGTCAAGACTGCATACTGCATACACAACACTACAACCACAGACTATACACTAGTTACTGTATGACTGCAACATTTTAACTTTAATTTCTTTAACCTTGCTAACACTGATCTTTACAGCGCGGCATATATGCATACAACGTTTTTAAACATTTTTACATCTTCTGCTCTGATTATATATTATCCTGCATATAGGTTTCCATGAACTTCAAATTCATATTGCGTCTGTACGGTAGGGATACAAAAGTCATGCCGTAATGAACCACTAACTAATCGCCGTCATTGTTTAATGTAATTGACTTTTTTATATATGATTTAGGTAGTTGAAAGGTCATAGTTATGGAGTATTTCGTCAATATTAAAATGTCAGTAACCAGAAGGGCAGCAATCATTTCGTCACCTAAACCTAAACATATTGTCACAACGGCATTTCGTCAATTCGAAATGCTAATTAATGAACGTTAACTTCGCATAATAGCATTCGTTCAATAGCATTAGCGACTAAGCTTAAATTCTTCAATCAATGCGCTTGCTAAAACAACACAAATGAACGCGCAATAACAAAAGCTAAAAAATTATTGTCAGGCAGAAGTCAGAATACCAACAATTGCGAATTGAAGAGGTGAGCGGCTCGGGCTGCTTACTTCTACGAATCACTCTCCTCAGCACACAGTTCTCATTAAACTTCTCGGTCTTGCTCATCAAATCCATTCTCGTACTCAAAATGAACTACATTTTCCGTAGGAGCTTCGCATTAGGTTCCATTGTCAGATGTTCCGTCTCCAGAAAGTGATTGTATTATTTTCGTTTTGATTAGTTTTCAATCCCCAGCTGATGATTCTATTAATTTAGGTTAGGTTAGGTTTCAATCCGCAGGTGATGATTTTGTTAATTCAGGTTAGGCTAGGTTTTAGTCACCAGGAGGTGATTCTATTAATTTGGGTTAGGTTAGGTTTCAATCCCCAGAAAGAGATTCTATTATTTTAGATCAGGTTTCAATCCGGTTCCAACTACAGCATCATATTTACTGCATCGCATGGGTACAAAAACGCTGTACCCGAACCCGATTAAATGTTCGGATATTTTAAAATGGGTAGCATTGCCACAACCGCAAGCCAAATTCAACGTTCCCGGGTAAATATTTTTAAGGAAGCTGTACCCGATATTTTTGTGGGCCTCCGGCACCCGTACTCATATTTCACCCAGAATATAGCGAAATAATCAAATAAATAAAATAATACCCGTAAATACCCCGGTACTCTGAAGCTACTAGTAGAAAATGCTGAAAAGTTGGTATTTCCAAATTTTACTTAGAAATGCGTTACAAAGCATGGAAATTTACTAAATATAAAAGGGTAAGATTTCACTGTAGCTGTCAGGGCGTAATTGATAGTTTAAAGTTTAAATGTTCATGTTTACTCTGGTTTCACAAAAATTTTAACACTAGGGGTATCGAAGTCTGTGGGTCGGTGTGTCCGTATCCACTTTTCTGATTTTTCAACGTTTTTGTTTGCGGACCTAAGGCTTCTGAACGGATGGTCAGAAACCATTGAAATTTTGCACACTTGCTTATATGCAGGTGAGGACAAAACTCGCCGATTTTGGTGACAATCCATACATTGGTTTAGACGTTTATGAGGATTTTTGGGAAATTTTCGAAAAAAATCGAGGACAACCTTCATGTTTATTTTTTATTTCAAACGCGAATGACTGTATACACGACAAAGGGTAAACAGTCCGATGTAGAATTTCATAAGGAATCTTGTGTTGTTAACCATTGTGTTTTACTTAAGTAGTTTAGGAGATAAGGTCATTTTAATATATAAAATCCGCAAAAAGTTCACACGTGTTGGAATTTCTGGAAAAACCACGACACTCTATTACAAACACGACTTACAGCTTACAAATGATTTGGATACAGTGAAAATTTACACTTAAACTGGTTTACTTCTCAAAAATACTAATGTTTTGAATTTTATAGATTCCCCGGTCAAGGTGGAGCAGGTGGTGGTGGTGGTGGGGCTGGAGGTAATCCCCAAGGACCTGGTGGTAACTTCAATGAGAATGAAGAAGACGACCTTTATAGCTAGAAATTTGTTGAGTGTTGATTTAACTAAAAACCACTTAAGATTCATATTAAAAACACAACAATAATTATTTAATGGAATATAAATAATTCACAACACTTGTTTTGAGACCTTATACCTGCTACCTACACCGGGAAATTTGTTTAAAAGTAATGAAACCTTAGCTCCTAAAGTTTTTCATTCAAATTTTCGTAATGTGAATAAACTTAACCCTCCTCAATGGGAGTAGGGAAAAAAACTTACTACTGCCCAGTTAGTTTTCAAAAAGGCAGTTATGATTTTGTTTTTCACCTTTTCCGTTCAATAAAAACATCAATTTATGTGTTACATTGGGTAATATTTCTTATTATTAGTTATAGGCTTCTGTTCTCGCTTTGTTTCTAAACAGTAGTGATGCTAGTTAATATTGTTAATTACATAATAATAATTCACACATTGTAATACTTTATTATTGTAATACTAGTTTATAAGAGGGTAAAAATGGAAAAAAATGAAAAAACGATTATTACTGTCCTCGTTATGAACAATGAATACCATTAGATTTTATTTGTGTAGGAGAGATTTTCGAGTTAAAACTCAGGTCAACTTCTCATTTCATTTGCAATGCATTGCATAGTATTGCATTGTCATCATCATGAATGGAGGTTGTCGAGAAACAATTTACGTGTCTCTACAAGACATTTTCTACTTGCATTCGAACAAATTGAAGGGTAGGCTAAAACTAGACGAGCAATTCTATACACTTTTAACCTACGTATTTATTGGCTTATAGTCACTTGAGTGAATTTTACTTCATTTACTGTATGATTTATAAATACGAAAAATACCTTACAGTAACTTCGGCTATCACTACAATTTTGAAGGTGTTAATGAGAGTATGTATTTGTCAAGTTTAAAAATGCACAACTACAATTTTTAAAAAATTAAACCATAACGTTCGATTGCTCACCTTTGCTGAAGTGATATGACCCTAATCTGGCGTCAAAAACTCGTTTATTCCCTTTTCCGATCTATCAAGGGTGACAGCATGACAAGGCGAATATCTGAGGTGCTGGAGGATCTCCGAAGTGTTTCATCAGCCTAGGGTAAGCTATAAACGAAATGCCAGGGCCACCTGGTGGCAGCACTTCACGGAACTCTTTACCCTCACGCTGTGCCGGAACAGCCACAATGGAAAAAACCGTAATGCCAGCTAAGATTGTCAGAGTATCTACCGATGCAACTAGCAATGCATGGCTAGGAAACCAAATGTTACGCATTTTCATTAAATTTCCCTGTTTCCAGCTGTAATATTAATTAACAATTCTGACGAACCGCAGGCACGAGGATTTGAGGTTTTGTCAAATATTGTAAACGGGATATATTATAATAATAACCAATTCAAAACAATTAAATCAGTTCGAATTTTACGGTTTTAACCTACTCGTAGATCCTAGAGTGCCATAACCTGCCTATGGTTTCAATTATTGTGCCATTTATTACCTTATTCTAATACAAATCAGACAGCCGACCACAAAAACGATCAACGATTTTCTGGATGGTGTTCGGTATTCCTTATTTTTTAACATTAATACATTATATTTACTGGTCTAATATATAAATGCGACCAGAAAAAATAACCGTTGAGTACTCACTATAGTATGTTTTCCGATGCATTGGATTGTACGAACCCTGAACAGCTGCAGCACCATACCCAATACCAAGGGATAAAAATGCTTGACTCATCGCTGCAAACCAAACCTGAAATTAAAAAGAAAAAGTTTCATGCAAAACTGATTTTTTGAACCTATGTGTTCTTGTTATCTTCTTTTCACTCTCCAATTGCATTCTTAATTTAACTGTAGATTTCCACTTGTGGGTTAACCCACAAGTGGTTCGTTTACATTTACTTTTTTCTTTGATTGGTACCTTATAACAAAGTGGCTAAGGACTCGGGCTAGTTTTGAGTGCTGTGTGAGTGCCCGGGTTCGAATCCCGGCGTGGTGTGCAGTTGGTACTAAAGGAAAGGGCCTTTAACCCTGACTGCCTCTGCATGTTTACAATGATGGCCCCAGAAAGCCAGAGTTACTCATAGATAGGGTCAATCATTAAACTTTGTATGTAAACTGAACTAATAAAGGCTAACAATAAGATGGTTGGCAACTCCGACACAGACCTTAACAGGTATAGCTTGGAGTATAAACCCCAATATTTATTTTACTTCATTTACTGTAGGGTTTGTAAATACGAAAAATACCTTACAGTAACTTCGCCTATGACTACAGTTTTGAAGGTGTATTTGTTGAGTATGTATTTGTCAAGCTTAAAAATGCACAATTAAAAAAATGTAAACAATAACGTTCGATTGCTCACCTTTGCTGAAGTCAAATGACGCCAATCTGGCGTCAAAAAATCGTTTATTCCCTTTTTCGATCCAACAAGGGTGACAGCACGAAAATTTTTTTTTCTCTTCTCCAATAAGCAACCGTTTTCCTTGAGCTTACTCAGCCCATTGTTGTCCACGTTTTAGATGATAAAATTCTCTAAAAAATCTAATAGCTCATGTTGATGAAAAAATGTATGCAACTATGAGATGTGCTAGTTAAAGCTGAAAAAATGCAATTAGTTGAAATGTGGCCCTCTCAAAAAGTCAACTTTTGGCAAGGTGAAAGTAAATTTTGTGAGAAGAGAAAAGTGCGCAAAGTTTTGAACAAGAAAAAAGTATACAAATTGACACTTTTACAATATTTTTATAAGAGTTTGACACAAGTGACTTTGACTTTGACTTTCCCTTCCTATGTCAGTTGTTCAAGCGAATTAAATTGAGGATAAAGTTTTCTGCAGAGTATTTGGATGTGTTAAAAATAAATGCTATTTTACCGACCCTCTGTGTCCATCTAAAGGATGACATGACTCCACGAATGGGGATTTTAATGCCGTTCAATGTGATTCATGTCAAGGAACAAATGACGTCAGAGCGGTGGTCCCGGTAGACTTGATTTAATAATAGGTACAGGGCAAGTATTAGAATCTGGAGACAGATGATTTTTGTTGATTAACTTTAAGTGAGTTTGACCAAGGGAATACACCTTCTTTGGCCTTTTGTGAGCTATCTTGTTCTTCAATTTTCCCTTTGAAAGGTTAATTATAGTTCTTAGAGGCCTTTACTATCACCTTGAAATTTTCAAGGGTTTTGAGACTACGCGAATGTTTTTCGCTTGATTTCCAAACATATTTTTATGGGGTAAATTTGAATTTACGTCCAGTTTTTACATATAATTGTCAACAAATGTTTACATGGAGAAATTTTCAGAGCATGAAATAAATATTTATTTTGACACAAGGAAAGTTCCACAACGGCAAATGTTTTGGCAAACAATTTTTGAGAATGTAATATTTAAAAGGAAAAATATATTTTCCATGATAAATTATTTTACAGAAATTTATTTTAGAGACCGTAAAATATTTAACAAAATTTTTTTGAGATCGTTAGAATTATTTGGCAAAGTAACTTTTTTGAAAAGTGCTTTAAAGGGCATTAAATGTTGCAAATTTTGTTGAGGGCAAAACAATTTTTGGGAAATTAATTGTGAAAGCATCAATTCTTGTTTTTTCAAACCCAAATTAAGGGCGCAGAAATTTTTGGAAAATTCAATAATTTTTAGTTTAAAAAAAAATTGTTTGAGGAAAATCTTCAAAAGCGTCAAACTACTTACTCAAATATTTGGCTAGAAATTAATAGACTCTTTAGAGTTGACAATTTTATGAATGTTTTTATTTTCTAAGTGGTAAAATTTTTGGAAAGGATTATTTTTTATCGATAATATTTACGATGCCATGCAACGTAAAATGCTTTTTCTAATTTAAATTTGCACAAAATTTAAATCCAATTTGACAGCGTCAGCTGTCGAATAAATCATATTTGCTCGTTACTTTTTCTTTGAAATTTTACGTGTATAATAATTTTCTTAATTTTTCTGGAGAAATATGTATGCTATTTTATGGAAATTAATTTTCCTGGAAATTGTTGAAGAGAAAATCCAAGTGAAATTCTTACAATTTTATGGTATAAACTTTGGAGATTTTTTTCGAGGATATTGGTTTTTGTGGAATTTTTGGCGTTTTTTGTTGAAGATTTCTAGAATTTTGAGGGAAATGCTTCCTTAATTGTAGTGTAATACAACATTAATTTTCCTCGAATGGACATTTTTTATTACTTTTGTATAAAAGCGTTTGTGGAATATTCGGAAAATTGGAAAAAACGGTCCAGATTTTTATCTTTTAAATCCTCTATAAACAATATCCACTAACACTGCCAGTCATAATTTTTTCAAAGTGTATTTTCCACTTAAAAGCATAGCATCAAAATTTTCTAAAAATGTTCTAAAATTCACAAAATTATTTACCCATCAGGTTTGTTCAAATACTTTCATCCCTCAAGTTTTTCAAAAATATTTCATTCATAAAATTCGTCAAATGTAATTTACACCTAATTTTACTGAGAGTATTGGTAAAACAGGGGACCATTCTTTAGACAAAATTTTTTGAGCTCAGTGCGATTTAACCGAACTGAGCTCAAAAAATGTTGTATAACTGAATGGTCCAAATAGATTCTACAGAATTTATTCTGATTTTGGTAAAATACTTTCCAGAACTTCATTTTCTTGTTCAAAATTTTGTTGTAAATCCTACGTTTTTGTTGCCCTACAAATCAGCCATTCCCAGAGATAACCAAGCATTCACGATTGCATCACTTTTTGTTTCGTCTGGTTGAATTTCCTTCATCCATGTATTTCACCCGTGTTTTTACTAAAAAATTTTAAATTTTCACAAATATTCAAAATATGACGTTTTTTTGGCAAAATGTTTTTGAAACAAAAAGCATATGTGAAAACAGGGAACCTTATTTTTGGCATGGCGTTATAGATATTATGTTATTACCGGATGTCAGGACATTTCCGAAAAAGCGAATTTCAAACTTCATATCGTTAAGGGGATGTATTAACTAATCTGCAGATTTTCTGGGATATCTTTGTGTTCAGATAGATTCCCTAAAAGCTGAAATTTAGGAATCAACTTTTATCGTAACATTTCATGCACTTATGTCCCCAGATGGGGTAATTTTCTCACTGAACAAGTATACTTGACCACATATTCTTTCGATTTTTGCCAACCGAGCTTTTTGAGAATTAAAGGACTGAAATTTTCCATACTTAAGGATAATCTTTTGTGGATAGAGTACGCAAATATTCACAAGAGTTTGTTATACACGTTTGAAGGAAAACAAATTGTCCAAAGTGGTCCAATGTTATACTACTTTCCCCTGTAAAAACAACAGGCTCGCCTTCCGTATGAATTTCAAAACAATAATGAAATACAGTAAGGAAACTGGATAAGTTGTTCAAGTTATACCTACAAGCCCCGAACAGTTGAAAAAGGATAAATTTCGTACGTTGGCCTTTTTTCACGTGTTCGAAAATATTTTCTGCCTCGCAAATATAGGGGAGTCTGTCCGGACTTATTTGTGTACCATTCTAATGGATACGATCGGTTTAAATTTTTACCCATATCTCCATTATTGCCTAAGGCTATATACTTCTCCATCTCGTTATCCACAAATCTTTCGGACACGAGAAAAAACTGCCGTTCTCCTTTTTCAACACTCACCGTACTACTGAAATAGAAGCTCCGAGTAATCGTGTTACGCAACTCAATATTCTTTTTGAATCTTATTTTCACAAAAGTTAAGGCTCATTAATCAAAAACTTGCTTCCAGAAAATTTTTTTAAAACTTTTTAAATTATTTATAAATGAACTTTAGTATAAATTACCAAAGTTTCAAATTTCGTCTTAAGTTGTTGACATTTATTTAGATTTTATGACATGAAACTAACATTTACTCAAGTAAAATGTGGATGTAGCTCCAAGAAAATCGTTAATAAAAACTGTTTTGTAGCTAAGGCTCCCGTCGACAGATCCAAGATGCTTTCTTGAAAATGCGAATGCATACATGCGACAATTCTAAACACATCAAGAACTACCATATTTATTCAATCCAAAAAATTACCTTACAGTAGATATATGTGGGCCTGTTAATCATGGAAATGTCACTTACATAATTAAGAAATTAATGTGTCATTTTAAAAGTTAGAGGTAAAGTAGATCTTGGTAAAATACATACACAGCATGCATATAAAGTATAGACTACAGACATATGCATTTACATACCATACTTGACTTGTTTGAAACAAAAGGTACCCTTTTTCTCGTAAAATAATTATCAGCAAGGAAGGACATCCAATTGTCATAAACTACTTATCTTAACAAGTGAAGTAGGCAATTATTCATGCTCTATGCCTGGTGAATATACAACATTGTATACAATCTACATTTTTATGATCATGACACCAAATAGAGGCAACCATAAAAAGCTAAAAAAGAATTACTCGAATCAGTTTTTCCGCTCAGATTTGGACAGTATAATAATTACTAGTATTATTATAATTATTACGTAGAGCCTGAAAAGCAATAATATAGTGAGTATGCCTATAATACGAAGTCACATTAATAATCATATTTTAAAAACAGGTAGCTGGCTACATCATAGCAACGACATTTTACTTAATAGGATTACAGAGAATAAAGTTGGTTCTTGCCACAAAAGCTGAAAAATTTGGATACAATACTAAAACTAGCTGCAAGTAATAACTGCTTGTAATACTAGCAGCAAGCCAAAAAACTACTCTTACAGTAATGAGAGTAGATGAAAACTGTACATTTAATATCGAAAATACTCGAAGCCCTTAATATAGGTATTATTCTATATAGCAATAACAATAATGGCTAAAGTATGGTGGTGTCTCGAAAAATAAAATGCAGCAAAAAAACAGATCGGTGTGTACAGCTGTATTCTACTATATTCCCCCTCTCTTCGTTTCTTTGTAGTAATCTTAATTTTACAGGTGCTTCGTCTGATTGGTTAAACTTACTCTTGTTTCACACATATTTGTTATTGGTCACTCAATGCGCAAAAACAAGACGATGGGACAGTGATCGGAACCAAGAACAGCGGTCCTCATAGTGCTTTCCACCAGCGACTCCTTGAGTTTTTCAGAAATGAGAAAATAATCCAAACGCCAACCAATGTTCCTCGGTCGGGCGTTATTCATGTAAGACCAAAAACTGTAGGCACCCTTCTGGTCGGGGTATAAGGATCGGAAGGAGTCAACCAATTTTGTTTCTTTAAGCAACTCCGTGAAACCCTCCCGTTCTTCCTTGGTGAACCCGGCAGTGCTCTGGTTTGTCTTAGGATTGGCTAAGTCTGCAATTATTAAATAAGGGTATGATCATTGGTAAGCTTTGAAGTAAAACAATCGGAAAAATAATATCTTTGAAAACAGCAACTTCCGAATTACACTTACCTATCTCTTCGTGTGCCACATTCAGATCCCCAGTGACGACGACAGGTTTCTTGGCATCCAGCTCTTTCAAGTACTCCCGGAACAAACGGTCCCAATGACCTCGCTCACCACTTGTCACCTTGGGAGGGTACGGTTTCGTACTATTGCCTTCTTTCACTGCACGGCCACCGTTTGGTACATCTGAATTTTTTAAAAATTGGTATGGAATGTTAATAATAATAATAATAATAATTATAGGTACGGCAGAATTCAAAAGATCCGTAAACTGCAAAGGCAACTCACAAGCATTAACCAGAATGAACTTGTCATATTCCGCAACAATAAGCCTTCCCTCAGAACTAAAGTTTTGCTTCAATTTTTTATCCTCTTCAGAATCACCATCCTTGATGGGCAAACCGTAAGTAACCTTGTCAGGCTTGACTTTAGATAGTAAGCCGACTCCATGATGACCTGCAGCCTCGGAAAAGCTCCAGTAGGAATGCGGGTAATTGGCAATATTGCTCACATCTGGAGGCTGGGTCTTTTCCGATGATTTGATTTCTTGTAAGCAAAGCACATCTGGGTTCTCCTTCTCCAAGTAAAGTAGACCGTTTTTCTGAAAATCAATTGGAGTGCCCAACTAATTATTTCGAAGGCCCAAATATTTACAAAGTAAAAAGTCGACAACACAAATCTAAGATTGATGGTACACAATATCAGATAAGATGCCATACCTTGACCCAGGACTTGACGCCGCCAATATTCCAGCAGGCGATTTTCAAATTCGGAGCTTCTCCCTTTGCAGTTTTCTTGTCACAATCAAATTTGACGGTACTATAGTCAGTCTCTGTAGCATTTTTCAGCCCTTTTTCGCCATCATCAGACTTGCTTTTGACACTTTCCTTATCCACACCATCCTCCATGTCGACATCTACATCATCAGCCTTCTTAGGTTTCTCTTCAGTCGGAGCTTCTTTCTTCGCGGGAGCTTCTTTCATAGTAATATCCTCCTCAGCTGACTCTCCGTCACCATTCGCATCCGATTCGGAGGAAGCAGCTGCTGGAACTGGTTCGGACTTCTTCCCAACATCGTTTTTGACCTCTTTTGATTTAACAGGCTTCTTCTCCTCCTCCTCTTCCTCCTCTTCTTCTTCTTCTTCATCCTCTTCGGATTCATCCTTAGGTTTCTTTTTTCCATTCTTTGCAGGACCTTCTGCGGCTGCTCTCTTAGCCGGTCCAGCTCTACCTTTAGGTTTCTCTTGTGGTGCTTTCCTTTTTCTGCCTTTCCTCGCTGAATCACTTCCAGAATCATACTGTTCCTCACTCTCAGAGATCACCTCCTCCGGCTCTTCACTCTCATCGGTAAGGACAGGAGACTCCTCATCTTCCGAATCAGAGCGCTCTTTATACTTGAGTCGCTTGTTCGTTTGCCTCTGTGGTCTGTCAGCTTTCTTAGCAGGGGAAGCAGGAGATTTGGGCTTCCTACCAGGTCGTCCCCTCGGTTTGGCAGGAGACGCCTTAGGTTTCCTCTTCGGGCTAGCTTTTTTCCCCCTCCCCCGACCTGCTCCTTTCTTTGGAGAGACTTTAACAGCCTTCGCTTTCTTCTTCTTCACGCCATACTCACTGCCCGAACTCTCCGGTTCCGAGACGCTCTCAGACAAGGACTCTTTGAAATCCGAACCAGGATCCTCATCCCTCTCTTCCTGGTCCGACTCCGAATGAGAGTCTTCAGCATAGGTAGACATAAGCTCCTTCCTTTCCCGCGTCGAGGTGCGGATCTGCTTAGACTTCCCATCCAATTTAGAAGTCGCATCCGAACTAGAACTAACCGTACCACCACGAGGTCGACCCATTTTCAAACTGTTTTCAGCCCCCGGACTAATTTGTGTCAACAATAAGAAACGGCAAGAAAAATTCACACGACGCCGATTATGAAGCACAAGAAAAGAAGCTTCCTTAATTTGACGCAATCTAAAAATAAGAAAAATTCAAAATCTTATAAAACTCACAAAATACACTCCTTCATCACATCAAATACCTCTTCTACACAATCCGAAGTAAGTATAATACTGCTTGACTCACTAAACAACTTTCGCCATACAATAAATTCACCTCTCCAAACCGCCACACACAACTCCTTACAAAATTAACTCACCAAGCAAACCAACTCACTGTCTTCCATATTAAATTACTACTACAATACCGTGGAACACACGACCATCAAAATCCATTCATACACACCAAATTCCCCTTGATAACAACTAGCATTCAAATATATACATAACTATAGAATAAATATATAATATCAGTCATTCACATATTATTTACGGCGCACTTTTTTCCCTTCCCTTGAATCAACCCCAACAATATTCCCTTCTTCCTTCCACGTAGCTCAAGATTATCATAAACTTCCAACAATTTACATGGGAATCAACAAGCAATTTCCAAATGGGCTAAAAAATTGGATTAAAGGTGGATGCCGCTAATTGGATAGATACAAAGCTCACTCGATCGCGTACTCAGTCACTACATACACACACACATACACAAACAATCTTTACAATGCAAAAGGAGTCGCGCTGGCGGATGAATATCGTAGAAAAGCGGTCGAGAAAAAATCAACACGAAAAGCTCAAAACTTACCTGGAAAATTCGATGGAAATCCTAGGAATAAATCGTAGTAAGGAAATGTTAGGGGAAAATATGATGTGACTGGGATGATGACAGGTCAAAATTGATAAAAGATCTTATGAATTGGCTTTTTACTTGTACTACAGCCCACCGAAACACGGGATGACCATTATACAATATCACTATACTGTCTTTCCCTGTTGTCTTCTAACCGTATAATATGCTGTTGCAGTACAATAGCTGTAGCTCTCTGCCTGCTTCTGCCAAAAAGTTGTACGGTGAAGGGTAGAAAAAAGCCGCGAGGAAGATGCTTTGCTTTCAAAAGCGGTAATTTTGAAACTTTCTTATATTTCCCCAACCCCCCTCTTTTTTTCCTGTCCTGTTTATTGGAACCACCTCCACTTGTATAGTATTTACGACTACACTTACTATTGTACAATATGTAATGTAAATAAACTTCGTTTCAATTTTGATATTGTACGGCTCTTCCCTGCGAGCTCCTTTTGAAGTGAGTTCCCTGAAGGTCCCGCAGAGACCTTCAGCTTTTGAGCTTGAGTACATTGTTAAGCAATCTATTTATAATTATTATAGTGATTAGGGATATTTTAAATTAACTATAATCCATTAATGCTTTCCTGCTCTTTAAAACCTATAGCTTTGTGTAATTAATTGTTTATATGACTTAATGTGAGACTGCGAGACAATTTAGTTTAAGAAAAAGTTACGATAATTATTATTATTATTGATTTTATTGAGTACTAAATTAATTTCGAACCCATGAATAGATGAATTGTAGGAATATTTTTTACACACATACGCATAAGTATAGGGTTTAGATATGTATTTTTTATGCGGTTGGCAATGGCAATAATACAAATAATATATTATTATTTTTGTCTCATGTTGCATTAGATATGTGAATTGATATTTGCACCTTTGAAATACTGTACTTATATATACTTGCATCTTCGATATTACAGGAAAATGTTACTCCTTTAGTTCCTATACGTATTGCTAAACTCGTATAGTTACTTAATAAGACGGAGGGAAATAAAATAAAAAATGCAGAGCCGTGCAATTGAATTAATTGATGCAGGATGCAGTCAGTCTGAAGATGCGGTAAGCCAGAGGATCGAAATATACATATAGAGGGTTTTAATAAAGTGTATGGTAAGTTGGTAAGTTACTTGTTTCCCGGATACTCTTGACTTCATGCGAATAAGCTCATAAGCTCAATGATAAAATAAGGGAAGGGTTAAGCATGAAGCATTTTCCTATGTGAAAATTCTGGGAAGAGTATAGTTGATAGTATAGCTATCTATTTGTATAGGTAATATAATAATAGGCTTAACAACGGAGGTACAGGGGGTACATTGTATACCCTATTAAAATCCCAGGACAGGGGTACAAGCGTGTAATCTGCCTCCCCAAAGACTGATAAAATAACGAAAAATGATGTTTTTTATGCAATTTTTATCACGTTTTGTCAAAATTTGTACTATTTGTCTATACTTATCTGAAAATTCACATAGAAAAAGTTACATGTTCGTCAATTTGATATTTTGGTAAAAAAAGCAGCAATTTGTTTCACTCAAATTGAACGTACATTAGTTATGTTCCTGAAATTCCTTTACATATTGTACTTATCAATATGGCAGGTTTTTGACTTTGTAACCCCCCCCCCCACCCTCTCATGACTCGGTCGCTCAGCGCCTTTCAGGTATTTTGCGTAATTACATGCACGATGCATGAAACATGCATATATCTACTTTATCTATATAGCTTACAATTACACATGCATGCATGACTTGTATATCTCTTTAAATACGGGGTTTAATAACTGATACCTAGGTTTGAGTCTGTACGATCTGCTTCTTTTTGTTTGTTTGTTTGGAATATTAGCATTATATAGGGTTAGGGTTAAGGAATAAGCACCTTGTTGACATTTTCTATTGTTTGTTTGTGAGACATTATATGTATACACAAATAATTTTGTATTGATGTTTCTGCTGGCACTAGAATTTTCGAAAAATTATCAGGAGGAGATATAGCAAAAGTACGATGGCCTGAGCAGGTATATCTGTAGATGAATATTGTAGAAAGCTTTCGAAAACCTTAACGGTAACTAATGTTAAACGATGGGATATTGCGTATGTATTTTATACTTTATAATTATTCTAGAAAGCGTGTCATAATGTTGTGAAAGGAATTTTATTTTCAACGCTGAATTGTAAAATGAAGTATATATATATACAACATGCTAAAACCTTGCAACGCTGTGCCTTGTATATAGCGCTTACAGTATTTAAATATAATAAATGTGATATGCCTGTAATTGCAAGCTGGACTAATTCTAGTGCGTACTTACTTATTTATGGTCATTCTGGATAATGTTTTAATCATCGAAGTTCGGGTGTTATGATTATAAAAATATGTGATCTCTGCGGGTAAATAAATGCTATGCAGACTAAACCCTTACGAGACAATGTAATGTGTAGTAATGTGGGAAATCGCTTAACCGCAAATTGTGAATATTGTGGAATTGTTATTGATACTTGATACATACAATGTACTTACATACATTTGGATATAAAACAGTGTATTTACATACTATAGCTGCTGTTAGAATTAACAATTTACGTTGATAACACACGCACAGTTGTAGAAGCCTTACAATTAGAGATAAATTCTGAAAAGCATGTTAATTAATAATAGTTATTGTTCAATAATTTATAGTATTTAGTAAATATTCTACGTCCTACATAAGTCTTATCTTGCACTTAATCCTGCAGTAAGTACTGTCGTTTCATCGAGTTGTTACACTTTTTCAACTTGACGTCGCAGTTTACCTGAGTTTTCGCTACGTACTATTGGCTAAGTCGAGTAAAAATTTGAATGCAGCCAATCGTTGCCAGTAAAAGCTGTGACGGGAGTAACGGCCAAGTGTCACAACTCGATGAAAGGATAGTACTCCACCACTCCATATCGTACTCACTATGTATATAGTACTCACAATCAAGCAATAACTCACATCTTTTCAATGTAAGTACATATATATTAGTATTCTCCACTCCACACCTCTCCAGATCTCCGAAAGTCACCCGTTAAATAAAATACAGCGTCAGAAAGAAGAAAGATATCATCATCATCATAATCATTTTTTACACCAGGAAGTACACATACTTAAATCACAGTTATATCTATCCTGTCTACGATATAGATAGCTGTGCACGACAAAAATATGTACTAATAATTAATTATTTACAACGTAAATCTATATAGTACCCCATAGCTTGCCTGCAGAGGCTCAGCTTTGACGAGAAGCATTTTTCCCAGAATTATTTATTGACATGCTCTTAATAGAGTTACTTACAGTGATCAATTAAGTTAATTCGGAAATATTCCAATGGGTGTCAAATCTACAATATATGGGCACTTAGCGCCTCTGCATTGCATTGTTAACTTATGTCCCGTATGAATCTTTTGGAAATACCGTGTATACTTACAGATCAACAACTTCATCTACAGCTAACCCCAAGAGAGATACATAATGATTGACAGATTTAAGATTGTTCTAGCGAAAAAGGAGCCGAAAGGGACATTCGACATTCGACGCGTAACGTACTCTTTCACACGATCTGTATAAAAGATTAGATTATTCAGCTCCTGAAATTACCGGCTTCCATTTAACAGCATAAAACATAGTTTAACATTGTACATAGTTCTTATCAAGTTAAGTCAACAATTTCAAAAATTTTGGTATTTATGGCACCGCACCGCAAGCTTTATAAACACCAGTTATTTACATATCAGGGCTAGTCTATATATAAAGTTGAAGTATTATCTTCTTCAAATCTCAAAATTATGAGGCATGATGGCATGAGGTATGCGCTATAGAATCATTGCGCATAGTAATGTTTCAAATTCAGTCTAAATAATTTTAAAATACAGTAATCATGCACCTAAGCTTTAGGAAAAGAGTAAGTAAATACATTTACTGGAACAAATGACGAAAAAATAAGACACATAATGTTTGCAGTTTGTTTATTTTTCCTCATTTAAGTAAACACATATATTTAGTTTGCTTAAACCTTAGTTCCTATTTGTATCATGCAGGCTGCAGCATAGCCAGAACCAGAAGTTTATTTATTGTTTATATTTACTCGGAGTCCGGGTAAAAGTGGCAATGCAGCAACGCCGTAACGCAAGCAAGAAGTAAATTGTAAATTACTTCTTTTATGTATAGTTCATAATTAGGTTCTAAACATACTTACACGTTATATCTATATACCATGAAATGTATCTATCTTCATGCCCCTTAAAATCTAATTATACAAGACTTAAGATTTAAAGAGAGACTACTTTACTTGTATTAGCAGCAGCATTAAGTATTCCTAATCCCTACATTAGAAAAGTTCACTTCAACTCGCCTATAAATAAAGCCAACATTTATTTTAAAGAATGGAAGACTTGTCACCTTATTATCACTCCTCCTTACATTCACCCCACCCAAAAACTATGCAAGTGCGAGGGTAATCCCAGGCTCCTACTCTCCTGCTTCAACCTCCAAGAAATCCGTCTGAAAGCTAATCTAAAAATATCCATTCGAACTTAAGCCCGATTTAAAAATGTTAGTTTACCTTCTGAACCTTCTTCGAATTCCAAACTATCACACGACTATTAACGCCCTAATTGGTAAAAAAAAATGCTACAGGAAAGTTCATCAATGGGAAAAATTTTCCCTCTAAACTCACATGAGAATCCCAGAGCATGCAGTTGCAATTTCCAAGGCATTTGGAACGCATATGAAAAATTGAAGGTAGTTCATAATAATTATTTGACCAGTATAGTTGTGCTATCCTCATTCTTACCAAACTTCAAAAGTCTAGTAGGCAGGAAGTTGAAGGTGAGAGCAATTTCTTTTAAATTTACACCGAAACCCAAACATCACGAAAGTGTGAGAAATATACTTGCTTCATAGTCACATTATTTTGATTACATAGTAAGTCCATATAGTTAGTTACTCTGTAATCACTGCATGTAAAAGGAAATGCTCTCTAGAAAACTAGAAATTGTAATTATATATTAATTACTATTTTAGTGGACTTCAACGTTCAGTGTGCCTGATTTGTTATTCTACATAATAATTACGCTTTTTATACAGCCGTGCAGCTTGTTTTGTTGATAATAGTCTCTAGTCTCTATAAGAATAGTCGGGCTAAAAATTGCGGCAAGGTGTGTTTTTTATTTGTTTATTCAGTGACATGTTATGTAACAAGGAGGGTCTAAAATTTCTGTGGGAGTTTCAAATGCAAACGTGAAAAAGTGACTAAAAAAATCTCACAATTTCAGTCTAGGAGTCTTCATCCAATTACCTACAAGGTTCTGTGTTCGTGTGTTCATATAGTGTTCTGTTGAGACTGAGACAAGTACGCACAAAATGATGTATACGTAAAGTATTAAGGGATACGGGAACGGGAACAGTATGGAATTCCAATAAAAGCGTTTACATCTGCAGATAGCAGGAGAGAATTGCACCAGAATTTGCGAATATTTGGCAGTTTTAAAATAGCGAGAGATTTTCAGTTGACTCATCGCCGTTGGGCTTTAAAGTGAATGTTTTGTCGGAACTTAAATTGAATTTGAAATAATCACAGCTTTTTCTTTATCTCTTCCTTCAAAGTAAAGTGTGTTCAATCTTCAATATACGTGAACTGAAATCTGAATATACCGGATAATTCGTAGTAATTATTGCTCAAGGTGAGATTTGTGTGAAGATGTTCTTCATCAGATCAAGTTATTGAAGGACGAAAAGCTTATATAATAATTGTTAAGGCAAGGTTAAGATAATTCAGCTGAAAAATGAATACGTGTAAATGTTTTTCACGTATAACTATATTAATTATTTATAAGATTTGTAAAGTAGGTATAAGTGTAGGATTACGTGCTTTTTGACTTATTAATTATTAATGTTCGATTATTGATTCTGATATAGGCAGGGATTCTGTTGCTAGGAAAGGAAATACATGTCCGTAAGAATTAGTAGTTGTAAATCGGTATCCCGGGAAACATTTTTTATGAATATAATTTCAAGTATTTGTGTGGACAATAGGTAATTATCTGTTCGAGGAAAGCGTTGTAGTGGCGTGTTCATTTTGTTTGCTGTCATGTAAGTCGTGTTAAAAAGAGCGTTTAATTATAATTGAAAAATTAGAATATTGCTGAAATGTTAATAGCTATAGATTATATAGAATGTGAATACATGTTATGATGACGAGGATTTTCTGAGCATGGGTGTACATATGTAGGTTTCGTGGTACCAGTGCAGTGGGTTGTAGATAGTCCGACACGGAGTAGATAGTTAGTGGCTAGTGGTTTGGAAAGTGTAACTCACGTTGAAAAATAATAGATTGTAATTTAATTTGCTGTTGGACGTTGAACAGTAAGCAGGCCGATGGCCGATTGGTAGTAATGGTAGTTGCTTTATTGTTTTTAGGAATAATATTATTTTCGGATGTTCTAAAACTTATTAAGTGCTTGTTAGTTATACAAGTTAGAAGCTACTGCTTCTGTGAAGTTTTTAGTTTATGTATCGTGTGATTTGAGGTTAAAGACTTGAGAGTGAGTTGTTTGGATATATGCATATAAGGATGATTGGGATTCGTAAAATAGAAGGAAATTGTCTATGTTATAATAGTATGAAATGGCATGTTGGATTACAGATTCTCAGTTAATAATTTTTGTAAATTGTTTTATTTTTTAGAGACAGTGTGTTTGAAGCTGAAAAAGTTTACTCGAGCAGACTGACCATGACTCTAGAAGGGAAGCCGCATCCTCTGTATATACCTTCGGTAAGTTGTGTTGGGAGGACTTGCGTTTTTATTCTTGCGATGTTTTAATTTTGCGTTCAGCAGAGTGAAGAGTCGATAGAGTTTTTGCTGTGATTGTCTTTTATTGACATGTTATATGCGAAATTACATGATTCTGAAGTTGAGTGAAAAACTTCTAAAATCATATTTTTCAGGTGGTAAACCAGATAATGAGTTGCCTATCGGTGTCTGACCTACTTCGAGTAAGGCATGTGTGCAATCAGTGGAATGAAGAGGCATCGAAGTACTTACGGCATAGAGTCAAACTGAAAATTTATCGTTGCAAGGAAATCGCTGAAGTGTGTAATGTGATCAAGAAGAGCAAAATGTTTAAGTTTCCGCTGCAGTTTGATCAAATCCATTTGGAAGCTCGCCTTACGCCAGAGCCACCGAAGGCCAAACCGTTTCAGTTATTTTTCAACGAATTCGCACCTCAGCTAAAGTCATTGAGTATAAAACAGACTTGGGATACCCTGTTTCCACTAGATCGGCTTCCTGAATTGGAGGAATTGTCAATTTATGGAAATTTAAACATGCACCAGAAAATCTTTCCTGCACAGGATGAGGCGCCTATACCGCAGTATTTGCCGAATTTGAAGAGAGCTTACTTTTACTTGGAAGGGCGAATCACCACTACCAATGCTCTAAGTAATTTTGCGTACAATATGGGCACGCTTTTGAAAGCTGCTCCAAACTTAGAAGAAATCGTTGCACCAAAGAAAATTAACCACCGCGATGAAACGGCTGAATCTTACAGAGATAATACTGCAAATCACATTTTTCTCCACATGTTAGCTTCAGATAGAAATTTGAAGCTTCTGCATCTAAAAGTGCTCCGTATTGATGCTAAATTAATGGATTTCGATCTTAATATGTTGAGTCGATCTGCAGCATCCTTGCCACAGTTGGAAACCCTTGGAATCGCTTTAAGTGGAGCGGCTACTCGCGCTGCAGTTGTTTCAGTTCTTCAGAATTTTTCACCTACACTCAAAGATCTGTCAATTTCATATTCAAAGACGCATGGGACTCGGATGAGCTTGGAAAGTTTTTTCCTTGATGAATCTCCTCTGAGAAAACTAGAAACTTTAAATCTTAAAAACTATCCAGCGTCAGTATGCTTTCTTGGTGCTATCAAACAACTCAAGAAATTTCGAATTGAAGTTAGAAACATTGGAGATTGTTTCGATAACGACCGGGATGACTTTTTTCTTCAACCAACTCCTTTCATACCATTGCAGAGTCCTGCTGAAATCTTGGGAGAGTCCTCTAAAGTTAAGCACAGTCGCAGAAAGCGAGACGATGCAGAGATGGGTGAACCATCCTCAAAGAAATCCCGAATTAGTGTTCTTCGAGTCGATCCAAGCAAGACTCATGGTCTTAAAAGCTTCCACTACATACACAACAAGGAGGGGACTCATATTAACTTGTATGGGGACAGATGTCCCTTCGTAGTCACCCGGCGTATCGCTATGAGATTTCCTCAACTGACTCACCTAACTTTGGACAATATGACCGGAGATTCGATGACATGTATTATTAAATATTTGCCATTGTTAGAGCAACTCACCGCTGTTGGAGGCTTCTACAATGACTTATCTATAGTGGGTGCGAGTAGCCGTGAGGAAATGCTAAGTAGCGACTTTCCAAGGAAACGGAAACTGCCTTACATAGGGGATCTCAAGTGTAAGCCAATATCGTTTTGCGCTTAAATGCTTTCATGATGCTTGATGTGTATACAAAAGAGTTGAATGTTGTGATATTTGAAATCTTGACGTAATCCCTATGCTTCGATTTTTTACAGATTTGCATACCCTAACGTTATCAACATTTTCAATGGATTCACTTTTGTGGGACAAGACTGATCTTCTCTCTGAGTATTGCATTTACATGGGTATAATTGACTGCAAAAAATTGCGACGTCTCACGCTCGGCAATGACAATCGTGGTAGTAGTGCCATGCGGTCTAAATTCGAAACCGCGGTATGGGCTTACAAACAATTGCCACTCTTTTAATTTTGTATGTGCATACTTACATACGTGCTCGTGGGGGTGTAGTTTTAAATTTTGAAATTTTCTTACGCAGATTGGAGATGAGCCAATTTTGGATCTAATTGAGAATTTAAACCTTTCCTATCTAAAAACGGTGCGGTGTCCTCTAACTTCCACCGGATTCCAGAAGATTCTCACTCAGTTAAGGGAACGTGGTGTGGAATACAGCATTAACTCTTATGAAGGTCCAATCCTACCAGAAGAGTTTCACAGGAGAAATCGTCAAGTGAAACCAACGGTTCAATTAAAGCGCTTGACGATACACACCAGCATTCACAAGCGTTCTCATTCACAGTCTAGTGAGGCCCAGCCGTCAACGTCACAGAGTATGAGGCAGAAAGAAACTGTCCCGGTTAAGCGATTGAATTTGCGCAGTAGCGTTCGACAGGGTACTCATTCGCTGTTCGAAGTTCCACCGTCGCCATCGGTAGTATCGCCTTCAAATAGATCGAGCGATAAAGACACGGTTCCGACTGGAAATTCGAGTCGAACAAAGCGAAGGAGGAAGAGACGATTTGGTACATACAAGTTTTAACATTTCGCTTTTAAACAGGTATCCATGAATTTTATGCTCATTTGATGTTATGCATGTGCGGTAGTTTATTATACTATATATAGAATAGAATAATCGGGCTCCATGTAGCAGCGAGTGTGGTTGCTGCCTGAAAGTGGAATACTATATATATATATACTATATACCATGAACATTATATCATGAGGATTCCTAAACATTACTTAGTTTATTTTCATCCTATCTGAACAAACAGGATCCATCATAACCTTAACATTGTCTTCAGGATTAGTTGTCCGTCGTATAGATTCTCATAGCTAAATTCCTGCAATATGTGTACAATAGTAACTAACTAACTTCAACTTTGAAATTATTTCAAGTAAATCATATTATAGTCACAAGTGTTAATATTGTTAATGATCATTTCATCAAGGAAGTCCAGTAAGAATGTTAAAAGCTCAAGTGTGTGTGTATATGTATGTGTGGACTGTAAATGGACATATTTTTATAGGATATGAATCTATGTAATTACTACCGGTCAAAATTTATGTATGTAGGCATTAATTTGCCATTCGTCCAATTCTAATCAAAAAACTATTCTCGTGGAGGCAAGGGTGCTGCGCCGCTGCTATATTTAATAGACAAACACGTGATAGGAAGCTCCATTTACTTATGTAACAGTAGGAACTTGTCAATGAGTGACTACTGAATGTAGTTTGCGCACTGATTTAACCAACATTCGAAAATAATTAACATAGAAGTAGAGATTCTGCTTGTAGTAACCGCCAGCAAACAGATTCTCAGCTTTTCTTAACGTAATTTAGGATATGTATGTTCATTACGTACTTAATAAATACGATGCAATGGCGATTGATAAGATTATTCGAGTGTAGAACTTCGAGTTTGTAGTGAATGGAATGTGAACATTATTTACTATAATATTATTTATATGTTTATAGAAAACCATGATAAATATTTACTTACTACCCTTGTCAACCACAAATCACAATATATAACTCGTTCAGGTTCCTGTAAATAGGCGATAAATCACTACTGATAATAATATTGATGTAATCTGTAATCGGAATAAATTATTATTGTTTCTTATTTGTTTAAATGATTGGAACTGGTTTTGTTTTAGCCTATGTGTAAATTAGAAAACGTAGGATTCAAGGACTCTCATATATATGTCACGAATTCAGTTCGTTTTTATTTCTGTTTTCGAAATTCTAAATATTTTCTACAATACTGAACGTCGCAACACGTATTCCTTCGTAATCTCAGATATCTTGTTCACTCCTGTGTAAATACAATCAGCAGTAATGGATGAAAACGATGCTCTGAATATGTAAAATTTATTTGCAAACTGCTAAAACCGATAGCGAACGTCCGTTGCACAGATTTTTACTCTTACCCATTAGTGCCATGGTCAAATCAAGTTCCTCTCTGTAAATCTGCAAGACTTTCTTTGCCCCATCTTCTCCTCCTACTGCCAATCCCCAAATTAGTGGTCTACCAGCGACCTCTTCAATTGTGCTGGTACCCATAGTCGGAAGAATGTAAATTGTACCCATGGCTGCTGCAGCTGCAATACAATTCTAATAATTTACTGATGTAATTGTGAGGCTGAGGAATAGCCGTACCTCTGTCTACCCAAATAACCTCACAATGTATCTTACTATGCTAATGTATCTT
>JAQFXU010001104.1:0-34217 GCA_034693705.1 Spatulosminthurus flaviceps
GGGAAATTTGTGTACATTTGGGTGTATGTATTTTGGAGAGAATTTTGACGGATTTCATCAAAAAATACAGATTTTACTGTTTTTTAACGGATTTGCCAGAAGAGTTGAAAATTTTACCGTTTTTTAACGGATTTGCTAGAAAAGTTGAAAATTTTACCGTTTTTTAACGGATTTGCTAGAAAAGTTGAAAATTTTACCGTTTTTTAACGGATTTGCTAGAAAAGTTTAAATTTGTACTGTTTTTTAACGGATTTGCTAGAACATTTTACCGTTTTTTAATGGATTTGCTAGAAGAGTTGAAAATTTTACCGGTTTTTACGGGTTTGGTGAAAATATTGAGAAATTTTTTCCTGAATTCGCAGATTTTATTGAAAATTTGAAAATATTTTGCCTGACAATATATCACGAGAGAGGGAAATTCCATGTCACGTGAATTTTAAACCTTATATATTTATTGTAAATTCTCCTGTATGTTTTTTCCTCATGTCTAAATTGAACAAGTCTGTATGAATACACTTTGCAGGCAAGAGGAGCTACACTGACTGAGATTATGTTATGGTAATTGGGAAAAAATTTCAAGACCAACATGTTTTTCCTATAATTACTTGTGTATATTTGCAAACACAAGGGATTAAATTGCCTCATGTTTGACGCTCTCCCCCTCTTTCGTGTTTGTTCCCTCTTCAACGTACTAAGTTAGCAAGAGTTGAATGAGTGGAAGAAATTAGAGAATAGAGAATTGACAGAGATAAATTATGGGATAAATACGAGAGCCCACGCACTCCTCGTGACATCCTGAAAAAAGGGAATACCCACGTAATTTTATCCAAAGACCGGATTCTACGTCAGGGAACTTTTAACACAATTTATTATTGTTTTTATAGCCACAGCTCTAATAAAAACTAAAAGTAAAGTGAAAGTGCAGGAAGCGTCATGTTATTTCCGGGGCGTTCATCCTATGGGCCATTATAAAAGCAACTTGTAAAATTTAGCCCATTGAAAAAAGTGGCTGAAAATTTCCCATTAACTTAATTCATAATTTATTGTACTTACTTAGAAGATAGAGAAAAGTCTTTGACCTTTATCTGAGCCAAAAGGGTGAAATCTCTTAGAAAGTCCTTTTTCATAGAAAATGGTTACCTCTTTGAAATTCGTGAATGAATTGAAGCTGCTAATGACAGATCTTTAGAGGAAATGAAATGTGAAGGGGAAATTTATGTTATGAATTGATGTGGAAATTTGAAGATTTTACTTCCCTCTTGAAGAAAGCAATTGAGGTCGAGGTTGAATGAATTAAAAATAAGTGTAGAAACACTGCGTATAGACTACGGAGACAATAATTACTTTGGTCAGGAGAAAGTTTTCAGGGAAAATGTAGACCAGTGAAATATATATAGGGGAAAACCAATCAAGGGAGTAAAACTTGCGACTTTCAACCGGCTTGTGTTTTGTAATGAAGAAAAGTTTTTTTCGTAAGACAAAACTCCATTAAATACACATCCAATATTTGTTGACAAAACTCTGAGGGAGGAAGTTCTGGTAGAATATCCAATGGGAATAAAATTGTATGGAGGCTAAAATATGTTGACGGGGCAAATGGAGTACTGGGTACTTAAAGTTCTGGGCCCCATTTGCCGGGTACTTTAAGTTCTGGGAACAATTTGTCGGGTATTTTGAATTCTGGGCCCCATTTGTCGGGTATTTTAAGTTCTGGGCCCCATTTGCCAGGAATTTTAAATTCTGGGCCCCATTTGCCGGGTATTTTAAATTCTGGGCCCCACTTGCCGGGTATTTTAAATTCTGGGCCCCACTTGCCGGGTATTTAAAATTCTGGGTCTCATTTCCGGGTATTTTTAAATCTAGGCCTCATTTTCGGTTATTTTAAGTTCTTGGCCTTAATTGCGGGTACTTTGAAATCTGGGCCCCATTTTAGCTATTTTGAATTCTGGACCCCAGTTTTGGTAGTTTTAAAATCTGGGAGTCATTTTGAGGTATTTCGAACTCCATCTTTTCCTGTTTTGCCTACTTCCCCTGAACTTACCCCGAGCCAAATAGATCTGAAGTAAACTTGCCATTTTTTCTGTATCGATTTCATAAATTTTCCCAACAAGGTTGTTTGTAGTGTCGAAAGAAAATTCCTATCCCTTTCAAATATGTATATTGTGTAATGTTACCTTGAAGAAAAAATGGAGAGCACTTGAGAGAAAAACCTAGTTTCAACTCACAAGTCAAAGTCAGTCTGAGAGACAGGGAACATTTGGAAAGGGACAAGTCATGGAAAGAATATTATGACAAAGTGCTCCTTCTCGCTTTCCAAGTCTGCTCACTTCACTTTAAATAATACATGAAAAAAGAGGAAAAAACACACTCACACATTTTTTCTTATGTAGCTTATATGCCTGTCAATGCTCATATAAACAAATTTCCCATGGATCTTCCCTACTCCGTAGAATTAAGCTGAGGAATCGGCTCCAATTGAAATACTTCAGACACTCCTTTCACCCTATTATTTATTCCATGGACTCAATAGGACAAAATATCTCCTCATTTTACATATGTACGCACTACATGAGAAATCCATCCCAATAAAAAACTGACTCACTTGATCTCCATAGGCAGACGCACATGTTTACATGCAAACTAAAGGACACCCACACACTCATCATTGCCCTCCCTACAAATGCAATATGATCTGTTGACGGAGAAAGTTATTTTTGAGCATCAAAATAACTTTCCCTTTCAAATCTGTCTTGTGTAATAAAAATAACATTTTACAAAAACTACACACAGGATGATGTGAAGGAACTAAAGCACAGGACATTTTTTCCACAAAAATGTCACCAACGAAAAATTCTCTTTCACTTTTTTTTTTAGGAGTAACGGACGGAAGGGGGTACGTGAGTTTGAAGGACTTTGAGCCCACTTTTTTGCATACGCATCATCCTTGACATTTGCTCCTCAACCTCTCTCCATAATGATGGAGCTCTTCACATGCTTTTTTTTACCTACTTTGAGAGCATTTTTTCTGACATTTTGGTGTCTTTATTGCAGGTGATTTTGCTCCTCTGGCTCGTTGCCCTACTCATATTTGCCCCGATCCTGTACATCCGGAAAGCAGATCTGATCAAGATTCCCATACCCATAGGGGAAGGAGAAGGGGCGGTGGATCATGAATTTACCTATTGCGTTGAGGTACGTAAATTTTTGTCTCCCCCAAAAATCCCTTTCCTAGACGTTTAAGGTAGGAAATTATAAGGACACTTTGAGAAAATCCCACCTTTTTCAAACACATAATTCAGGAAAAAGCAATGGAACTGTCCATGTATTTCCCTGTTTGTGATGGTAGGAGTAAAAAAAATTTGGAGGTGATAAAAAATCCATGTGCACGTCAATAAATGGGAAATTGCATTCAAGTGGGGAAGGTAAATGTAAGAATTATTGGGGAAAATCCGATTTTCCCCAAGTGACAAAATAGTATGGGGATAGGAAAAAGAAAGGGACTTTCTCCTTCACACTGTCAATCCCCAATCCAATGTGTAACTTACTGTGGGTAGGAATTTTACATAAGAACTCTCTATAAATCTCATGTATGGTAATCAAATATCCATCCAAATCAAACAAATCCCGAGAGAGGGGATGTGAAGGAGAAAAGGCGCTATAATTTGACTTTTTCTCATAAGGTTGGGAGAACGTATGGCGTCTTTTGCAATTTAACCGAGGATGTGACATTTTTTTCCAAAAATCATGCAATATTTATAAGCATATTTTATCTTCCCATATACAAGTGTATATAATGTGTGTACTATGAACATGGAGGGAAAATAAAGGATGGGATAAAATTATTAGGCGGGAATAATGTAAAATGTATTTTTGTCAAACGTGACTCTACAACTTTATCTATGCTTTATTTACATGTAGATACATATGTGTGTGTAGATTTGAATATGAAATGAGAAATTCCCATGAGGAGATTTTCTCACATTCCCGAGTGAAAATGTATTTCTGTATGAAATGTACGGATCATTTTGAATGGGATGAGAAAGCATGATTTTGCTATGTGAGAAAATCTTTAAATGGGAACCACTTTCTCCGATTTTCCCCCCTCTCTCTCTCTCTCTCTGTGACTATGAATGAGCTTTTATTCCCATCTCTTGATCTCATGAATGTCCTTGCCAATAATCTAATATTCCATGACTCAAATGCACGTGGATCACTTTTGTCACACGTAACTTGACTAGTTTGTATGCACTCATTTTTAAAGCTACTCAAATGCATTGAGTTTGGCTGATAAAATATTAAATTTCCTTTTGAGAAAATGTTTTCAAGGATTTTTTCTTTTTTCTTGGATTTTCTTAGAAAGGAGGAATAAAATCTTGTGATTTTATCGCGCTATTCTAAAAATGGTGATTTTCATGTGAGAAAATATTTCATGTTCAAATTGCATTGGAAAAAATCCATTGTAAATCATTATTTTTCCAGTTGAGAAGAGCAGCCTTGAAAATAAAAATAAAAAACACGTTTTTCTGTAAATCTTGTGAAAGATCAAATTTCCCTCATGTACTTTCATATGGCATGACAATAGTAAATATTGACTCTGTGTCTGGCTACAGATGACAAATGAAAATATGTAGTGTGATTAGAAGAAAAATGCAAAATTTTTTAAAATTTAGAATTTTTTTCAGCTTAAACAACATTGACTGTGCAAGGGAATGAATCCAAGTTTAAAAGAGAGCGTGAGAAAATGTGTGTGTGTGTGTGTGGTAAAAACACCTATTAATTTTAAATGAGTCAAGGTTGATTTTTATCGTAAGTTTTTATTATTTTCAATTCATGTGCATTGGAGTGTGGAAAATAATATTTAAGGCATTTTGATGTAGGTTTCCAGGTTTTTATATACGTGACTAACGTGACATAATGGGAAATGCGATAATAGTGTGGTTTTTTCCAATGCCCTAAAATAGATTTGTTTTTCTTCACAGAAATGGCCCGACAACCTATCCCGCCGAACTTTTGGAATCTTCTGCTTCATCATTGTCTACGCCATTCCAGGATGTGTCGTAGTAGTTGGTGAGATTTTGCTATGATTTTCATACCTTTTTCTCCCCTTTACTATTTTTGCAAGTATTTGTACGGTTATTAAGGATTCATTACCTACTTATTAGCTTTTCAATGATAAAAAAGCTTTTTCCGCACGTGTAGCTCCTCGTTCCTTACAAGTGCTGGAGGAGCAATAGATATTTTACAGGAAATTTGTAACATTTTATTAGCGCTGCTTTTTCCCTTGTAACTTTCTCTATAAAAAAGTCCCAAAAAATGTGAACGTATGACTTACACATAAATTTTCCCACCTTTCCCCTCTGCTGTTCATGTTCCTCTTTGTACTTGGTTATTTATGAATAGACTTATGAATAATGCTATGAGCTGGAAAAGTGAAAGTTGAGTTGGTTTTGTTACATATGAGGATACATTTTGCTACAGATTGAGTAGAAATCCATTGAATAAATTCCTATTAATAATAGTTAACTCTGCTTTTAAAAAAGGCTGTAGGGAATTATATGTATAGGCCTGTTTTTCTAGCCACGTGCTTTTTACTCTTTATCGTGTTAAACTTTCATGAAAAGTGAAAGTGGAAATGTAAAAGTCAGGATCTACGCTCCAAATTGAAAGAGCGTGACGTTGAAACGATTTATGATTTTCGCGCGGGCAGGTGAGGTAGGCTTGGTTTGGTTGGTTGTCTGAGACGTGGAAGGGGCGAAGTTAAACTCACCTGCTTACGTCACTACAGATTGTTACTACTTGTTACCTACTACATTGTATTGTAATTGGCCAGGGTCGTTTTAATCTTGTCTCGACAGTATATATGTGTGCTTTCTCCGCGGGTGAAAGTATTTTCCTCGGGCCATTAATACTACAATTAATATACATATGTAATTTGAGGAATATAATTATTATTGTATTGTAATTTTTTTTAGCATACTCCCTCATGGGTCTGAGACTCTGCTCCCGACAGCTCCTCCCCGAATATCAGCTTACTCACGGAACTTCCAGCTCGGGATGTCGGAATGATTTGGCACACTGCGACTCAGCTAATTCCGCTTGGCAGGTTAGATCCTTTATTGATTCGACATTTTATCTAGGGATTCTCCCCCTTCCTCCTATTTACTCTCACCTAGCTAAATAAGAGGAGGAGTTTTTTGGGAAATTGTCAGGACAAAATTGTCTATCCATTGAGGTAGGTCAATCTTGTAAAACTTTCTCCCTCTCTAGATTATAGCCCAATTTACTCGGACACATCCCGGAAAATGTACTTCATTCAACCGTACAATGGGATAATGAAATTCTAGTGGTTTTTCTCTAAATATAAAAAAACAGCCCAAGGACGTATGTACATATATGTATTGTTATATAAGATTCGTATGGAGAAATCTCCCAACCTTGAACAACTGTTGACTTGTTTACTGTTTCAGTAGTTGAGTGAGTCAAAGGAGCCAAAAGGTTTTAGTGCTCCGGTTTTTTTTTGTTTCCACAAATCTCAAACTTTTTTACTTGAGAAAAAAAAAGAGGGGACAAAAGAAGCTTTCTCCGGATCTTTTTAGGAGCGCAAATCCTTCTCAAGGAAAAAGAGAGAAAAGTTTTACTTTCTCTTTTTTTCTTCTTCTTTCGCAGAAGGAATTTTTTTTTCAATTAGAAAACTGGACCATGGGAATGGTCAAGTAGAGCGGAGAGTCTTACTATATTTGGGAACAAGTAAATTTCTTAGCTTTATCCATGTAGAAATATATCCAATTTGTTTTTCTATACAGGGTATGTATTTTCATTGTGTTTACTGCGTGCATATCGTACCTTTTTGTATTAGTTCTCGCTTCTTTCTCTCTCTCTCTCTCTCTGAAATAGAACGAGATGGGATTTTGTAATGTCAAGGACAAAAACAAATGTTCCGTGAAGTAATTTTTCTGATTGGTTTACCATGTCTATGACTACACACTGTTGTAAGCGTCACTTTGTTTATGTACTGGACTGTGCAGGATTTAACCTCAGGATTTTCTCATTATAACAACCATGAATGAGTCTCTCACGTAGAGGAAATCTCAATGAGTTCCTGTGATTGAGAAGTGCTAAAATGCGTAGGAATTAGTTCATATTGATTAATTGCGGGGGAGAAAGTTTCCGAGAGAAAGTTTTTGACTGGGCGTAAAAATCGTTTTTGTTACTGACGAGAGAGTGAAAGGGACTTTCTCTTTAAAGTGAAAGCGACTTTCTCCAAACAATATAATTGTTTTTTTAAACACGTGGAAAGTGTTGGGGGAATTGAATTTAAAACTTGTCCAATAATTATTTCACGAGGTAGTGATAAAATTAAAATAATATTAGAATTGGAAAAAAATAATTTCATACAAAATGGAACAAATTCGTGAACTTTCTCCTAGGAAAAAAAATTTTTTTTTTGATAGTAAATGCGATTTTATTGGTTGAAGAAAGGGGAATTTCAGACTTTGACCCTTTCTTTATTTTCATGGTCCCTATGAGGGTTTAAAATGAACTAAAAGACTTTCTTTATGGGGGAATGGTGAGAATGTTAGGAGTAGAAAAAAATGTCAAGGAAAGCGTTCAAAATTGGCTGGAATAGTAAATTATTGCCTTTCTTTTTTTTTCTTTGACTTTTTTCTCACATGCGAATATCCTCCTGCCTTTCACTTTTTTTTTACAACAAGGAAAATTGAGGGGAAGGAAAAATATATTCTGGTTTTGCGTGGATGTGTGGGAAATATATAGGACTTGTTTATTGTCCCTGAGCCAATATAAGAGTGTGCTTGTCCGAGTATATACATATTTTCTGACTTAATGTTATTTTTTTTATCTTTGAAAAAATGTCTCTCACATTTTATTATGTCATCCTATACAGAGCGTAAAAGAAAAGGATAGTAAAGTTATGGATGTGAGAGGGAAAATATAAAATTTAATAACTTTTTTCCTTTCTCCGTAAGAAAAGAAATATGATTTTTCAAGTAAATCGAGTGAAAAAATGTCAAGGTCTTTTATACACTTGAAACACATTGTGCTAGCACCTATTGGAGTAAGGAAATCTCTCTGAGAGAGAGAGAGAGAGGAAAAGTGCTAAAAGATATTTTTCAAATGTTAAAAAGTACTCGAAAGGAGTCCAATGGTTTTCTTCAATGTGAATTTTAAAAATGTAAGTTAATTTCTTTTACAAAATTCGAAGAAAATTTTTTCTTACATTGTTAATAATAATAAAATTGTAGAAATTTGACTAATTAAATTAATCCCTCAATTGACGGAGGCATTCTGAAGGATTCTATGCTTGTTGTTCAAAACATAAATTTGATTAGAAGTACAAAGGATTATGTGGGCATGATATTGAGGGAGTTAATTAAAATTTAGGATTGTGTAAGAAATTATTCCTCATATAAACGGAGACAATAAGGGCCAAGGGAAAACCCACACAATTGAATTGTTGGCTTATGTGATTGGAGCTGGGGGGGACATTGACCGAGCTCATAAACTCACATTACCAATATTGTCAACAAATTCCCTATTGTTCCATCTCTCTGGAAAAGAAAACCCTGGATTTGTAGATACTCGTATATCATGTAATGTGGTGAGAGATTATTTAGAAGTAAATAAGCTGACTATAGTAAAAGCTATCCCCGTCCGAGATTCAAAAACAATTTACAAAAATATATGATCAACATTTCAGTACGACTTTCACTCAGGGTAGCAGGCAATTGTTTATAGGGAGAAAGTTAATACATTTAACTATTCATTTTTGAAAATTTTTTTCTTGGACTAAACACCATAGTGAAAGTTGGTGAAAGTCGGGGAAAGTTGGGGAAAGTCGGTGAAAGTCGGTGAAAGTTGGTGAAAGCCCATGAACTTTATTCACTAGTAGAAAAAAGTATGTAAGATTTTTCTTGGAAGTAAACAAACATGTCTTTAATGGATTTCACCAAGTTACTTGGACAGTCCCCTTATGAATCACAAACAAAAGGCGTAGATACATAGAAAACAAATAGACAAGCCTATGGGAGAAAGTCCATTGAACAAGTCCAGCTCAAATTATTCTGCCCATGTACATAGAAACGTGTGTACGGAACTTAATACAGAAGGCTTTGATATTTTTAAAGGAAATTCCAAATTCTTTTCCCCACCTCTCTTGGAAATCCCTCTCTCACAGTAGGGTTCCTCCATGACCTGACTTATTCATATGTGAGATTGCGGCTAGAGTAAAGTTTGTCTTCCACACATGTATAAATGTGTATTTCTTCTCAGGTTTCGTCCGCAGGAGGAAGATTGATTCGAGAGAGACGACGAGTGGCAAAGATTCTCTTGATTCTCGCCCTTGTATTCGCATTTTGCTGGATGCCATACTCGGTTTTAAGTTTGATTCTGGATTTAAAGTCTCCGGCCCAGGAAGAGCATAAGGATAATAATGGGACAGCCACTTCTTCCTATGACAATGAGATTGCATCCATGGCAACTCTACTCCTCCCTTTTGCCATTCTCCTGGGTCATGCAAACTCGGCTGTGAATCCGCTCCTCTATTGTCTCCTAAGTAAGAATTTTCGACGGAGTGTTACCGAGCTTATTCGTCATCCCAGGAGAGCCGTTCGAGGACGTCAGCATTGCAAGGTAAAATCCTTATAGACTTGATCTCTCAATCTCTCTCTCTCTCTCTCTCGCCAATACTATTAAATGCCTGGATACTTTCACCAAAGCTTTCTTTTTTATTTCCCCTATACTTTTGTATTTTGCAATAAAAAGCGCTTTTTCTTTGTCATCCTTTTCCGCTTATTTCTCAACTAGTCAAAAATTATTGTAGAATGAACGTAGAAAATGCATGTGACATAAAAAAAATAGAATGCACTTTCTCCATTATTGCATATAGGAAAGCTCATCCTCTGAAAAGAGAGGAATAATTTTTAAGGGAGAAAATCCAGTGAAAATGACTTTCACTTTTTTTTAGCACACAAAAAGTGAAAGTTTTAAAAAAAATTCAGATTTCTCATGAGATCCGAGATCCCAGGAATAAAATAATAACTCCAGTTTCAATTTAAAATCTCACAAGAACTTTTCAAAGAAATCTTATTTTGTTTTGCAGAATCTAAGGAAGATTTTGAGGGGGGGGAAATTATAAATAGCAAATATTGAAAAAATTCCAAGGGGATTTCTATTTTAATTCAAGAATTGTATTCCTCTTCCTGGAAAATCCATGTTTTTTTTACTCTGCCTTGGAAAATATGGGCGAGCACGGTGAATTTGATGAGTTCCATGAAGATCCTACAAGTTGCATTCAAATAGAGGGCATTTACGTGGCTATAAACAGAGTTTGTGTATAAGTTTAGACGGATTTTATGTGTCCTCATCTATTTTATGATGCTTAACACATTTGGAGAATGAAGAGAGGAAACTTTACATAGGAAGGACTGAGAGCCAAGTTTTTGTATTTTTCTGTAGAAATTCTACTTGTAGAGTTGGAGCTTATATGTGGAAAAATTGTGTGTAAAGGGTGGAAAAAAGAGGCTGATGAGATTATAGAGTAACGTGTTGAAGTGTTTGAATATCAAGTGGAAATTATATTGGTTGTAAATGTTTATGAGCCAATTCCAGAGCTATCTCATTTCACAAGCCCTTGTTTGAATAAAACAATATTTGTTTTTTTTTTCATCCTTACTTTTTCTCACACGTATGGAGAAAGTTGGGAAAAAACTCTTATAATATTATAATATTTAAAAGAATATGGGCTCAACACTATTTGTACTTTTAGGGTAAATAAACTTGAAAAAATTTGTGATGGGAAAAAGAAGGTGAGTAAATAGGAAATTCTGGGGTTTTTAGTAATTTGGATTTTGGATATGAAATTTTGCATAAATCTTCTTATCTTTTCAATAAAATTACAGTAGTGGTAATAAAATCGGAGCGGATTGTGAGATTGTGATTTTGAGAAAAAGTGTAGAAAAGATTTTCAAGGGTTTCCTCTGAGGAATTATGATTCTGGAAAATTAAGCCTTTTTCTTACTTAAGTTTACGCACCCGTTGGGTTTTGGCATATAAAAATAGGATTAAAATATTGAAAGTATTTCAACATGTATTCTGAGGAAAAATCTGAAAGAGGGGGGACTTACAATTTTATAAGCTTTGCTTCGCAAGAGGAAATTCATTGGAAGGACAATAACCTGGAAAATAATCTGTATAAAATGTTGAGCTGGACGCTATTTCTTTCCTCGGTAAAGGATATTTGGAAGAACAAGGGCTATAATTATTTTAGTTGCTTTTATTGAGGAATTATTACGCAGTTTTTTTTTGTAGGCACTCCAAGGTTTTTAAAGGAATAATAAAAATTTCCTCTGTAATTTTATTGTGAATGACGTCCAAAGACACGTGAACACGTTCCTGCACAAGGCGTGTGTTCTTTGTTATGGACTTATATTGGCTGTAATAAAAAAAAAAGTATAGGAGAAAATATAGGGGAGGGTAGGAAAATAGAGTGGTATTTATTTCATGTACAATGTAAGGGCCTATTGTACATGAAAATATTGGGATTTGCCTTGTAGGAAATAAATATGTTAGGGAAGGGTTATATAGGGTTGCTCCAGTAAATTGTGCCATAAAAATTCTCCAATCCTCGTGATCTTTTCCTCACACACGTATGAGTAAGCGTGTATAGAGTGGAGGAATTAAATAGGCAATTCCTCCTCCACCAGAGACCCCATGATTGGTCAATAATAATCCAAGGCTGTAATTGGTACGAGGAGAAAGCGGTGAAAGTACTTTCTCTCAATGATTACTTTACCTCGACGGAATGAAACTGAGCTGGAAAAATCCAAACTGAGCTTCATGGAAATATTCAGTGCTTTTTGTAGGCCTGGAATTTATGGCTGATTTTTCTTCTCCTCTCGTCAATCATTTATTGGTCTCGAGAGGTTCTTATTAAAAGTAATGGTGAAAATTAGGGGGCTCAACAATAATTTCGAGACGAAAGTGGTTTATGCACGTCATAGGGTCCATTTCTCTCACAAATTGACATTGACTTTGCAATAAACTTGATCTAAATTCCCAAGTCTCAATAATAGGCTTTTGTGTGAGGAGATTGTAGAATAAATTGCCACATGATTCTAGGCCTTGATTGAATGAAGGAGTGAGGGAATGAATGAATGAAATTCCCTAGACTACGTGAGTACACACAAGTCAAGGACTTTCACCTATGATTTATATGTAAGTTTATATGAGCGTGTATTCGCAGGATGGATCAGGACTTTACCCGAGGGTGCGGGTATTGACCAAAATATTTTTTTCATGCTGGGGGTACTTAGTAAGCTCCGGGAAAAATAATTCAAAAATTCGTATCTGCACCCCCATTGCTGGGGGAAATTCCCCCCAGTGGCCAGTATTGGAAGTGGGTGGGCTATATCTCAGCACTGGATGATCCGAATGAGTTGAAATTTGAAACTTAAGGTTTTGAGGGAAATTCAGCAAGGCCGTCACTTTCAGTTTTCCGGACAACCGAATTTCGGTTTTCCGGGTATGTTTCGGTTTTTCGGGGAAATGCGAGTTTTTGACAAAAAGGAACTTTTTATAATCATTTTAAAACTCCGGACACAAATTTTTATCCAATTCAGACCATTATCACCGAAGTTATGGACATCGCACCGAAATCGGTATGAGAAAATCTTTTTCATTTCAGTGCCATGTCCATAACTCCGGTAATAATGGTCCGAATAGGATAAAAATTGGTATGTACAGTTTTAAAGTGTTCAGAGAAAGTTCCTTTCTGTCAAAAACTCATTTCACCCCAAAAACCGAAAAATACCCGGAAAACCGAAATTGGGTTTTCCGGAAAACTGAAAGTAACAGCCTTTCTGAATTTGCCTCAAAACCTTAAGTTTTAAATTTCAACTCATTCGGATAATCCAGTGCTGAGATATAGCCTGCTCACTTCCAATGTTTGGCATTGGGGTAAAATTCCCCCAGCCATGGGGTTGTATTAGGAATTTTCCCAATAATTTTCCCCAACCTTACCAAGTGCCCCCAACATGAAAAAAATATTTTGGTCAGTAACCGCACCCTCGGGCAAAGTCCTCATCCATCCTACAAAAATACCCACTCATATACAAAAGCTACTAAGGTATTTTGTATAGTGCGAAATGAGAAAAGTATTTTTCTAGGGCGGGATATAATTTACAGGTAATAATTTCCAATTAATATTAATACCATCTGAAAGAGTTGACATAGTGAGTAAGTCCACGGAGAATATTATGTAAGCCCCAAACATCCAATGTTTTAAAATTTGTCATTTTCAACAAACGTAACGTGTGCTGGATGTCATACGCAACGGCGTTGGAATTTCTGTAAAAGGTTAAGCTGTTACGGAATTATGGCCAAAAACGCCATTTTTTGTATTTAAGTCTGTATCTCCGGAACTAGTGGGGCGATTTGACTCATTTTTGATCTAATATGTGTTCAGAAATAAGTTTTCCAGTGCAGGTTTTCACCGTTTTTGGAAATTTTGAAAAATGACTGAAATATAGTGGACAGAGTAGAAGTCAGTTCCAAATTGAGACTCTACCGCATTTTATGAAGCAGCATTTTTTCTACTTATTTATATTGTACTGTGTCCCCGTATTTCAGCCATTTCGCCCCATTAGTTCCGGAGATACTACAGACTTACATACAAAAAATGGCGTTTTTGGCCATAATTCCATAACAGCTTGACCTATTAAAAAACCCCCAACGCCCTGACTTATGACACCCAGCACACGTTACTTTTTTTTGAAAATGAATACTTTTAAAAAGTATGATGTTTTGGGGCTTACGTATTCCCCGTGGACTTACTCAGTGTATTCTTCACACGTCGATAACTACTGTTGGGTCAGAAGCACTATAGGAATTTCCCCCTTTGCGACGACACCTCACTTCTCTTTTATAGTAAAAGAATCAATGCCTAGATATTTTTGGCCCTTTGTTTCGCACTTCCTCCAAGGTCTTTCCCCCTTAGTTCCTCTCTATTTCCCCTCACTTTAGTGTAATAATTGTCTAGACACGCTTTTCCTCCGTAGTTTTGTGCGGATTAGAAGAGAAAGGAGAGAAAGTGGAGAAAGTTAGCTCTGTTTTGTATTTATTACTAGTGTGAATTAGATTTGAGAAGATCAAAGAAAACGTTGACTACAGCCAGGATTATTGTAATTTGTCTCTCTAGATCCTCCTGCCTCCTGCCAATCAATACTGAGACATCCACACACACACACAAAAAGACAACAAGATATTTAAAGAAAGACCAGATGAGTTGGGGAGGAAGGGATGAAAATCCTTGGAAAAATTCTTGAAAAACATATAGACGATCCAAGACAGAGATGAAGGAGGTGGATAAAAGTTCGTTTCCCCAAATATCCTCCTCCTCCTCACTCCTTCCCTATAAGAAAATCCATACTTGAGAGCTAAATGAAACTTTCTCTCGGAAATTGTGGAAGAAAGTTAATCATAATTACGACAAAGAATAGGCCAGACATGGTCCTTGACTCTCTCCCTTGATAATATTTAATAAAAAATATTAGTCAAGGAGAAAAGAAAATTAACAAATAAACCAAGAACAATAATTGGCAATTTTCATGAAATAATACAAAGCTAGAGAAATTACAGGAAGTTTGAACAATAATAATAATTATTATTAAAGAAAACTTGGAGATTTGACTCAAGAAATTAAGGGATGAAAGTAAGGGGACTTTCTCCTTGGCATTAAGTTTAGCAAGAGCGTCAATATAATTTGTGAAGAAAAGTGCTCGTAACCTCTTAGACTCTTCTGCTCTGGAAATATGATAATAATCCTCTTACAAGACCAAAATTGATCCAAGTTTTACCATGAAATTTCAAGTGTCATTTTTTTTGTTACTCCTTCAACAATTCCAAGGAATAATACGTGGACGACAATGAGAGTCAAAATCAGAAGGTTGCTCAAGAGTTCCACATCAGCTCTTTATAATCTTGAGATTTAATAATAAAATTATTCAACTTTTGTGTGTAAACAAGTCCTAATCATTTTCGGTACATTGAGCACGTTACAAGGCCAAGGGGAAACAAGTCTGTGAGAAATAATTTTTGACGTGAGATTGAATTCCAAGAACGTCTCTTCCTCAATAATTTTCCAAGTTGAAGGATTACTATTCATATTAAAGATATGTGAATAGAAGTGGGCGGTTTTTGATGTGGTGTTTATAAATGATAAAATCCTGTCAAAATGATAATTAATTTTAGCATATAATTTTCCTTTGAATAATTTTGTTGAAAATTTTTTTTTTCTTTTGGAAAAAAACGTATAGGAAAATATTTATTATTGTTGTAAAAATTTTAAAATTTTGTAGTTGATTTTTGGAGTAGAAAAAATATTGTTGGATAATGAGAAAAATGTGAGCCTATGCGGAAAGAAATAAAAAAAGTAAATGATTTTTCATAAGAAAATTATTATGAGATTCGTTGTTTTCAATCAATTTTTTGTTCCACGAGCATTTCCATGTATAGACTCTTCTTATTGGCGAGTTGACAAGGAAAAAATATGATGTATTTTCCAAATAATATTTCTAAGGTTGAGCTATATATGTATTCTTGAGCTTTAATCATTATAAGGGAAAAGCGAATAATGGAGAAAGTCGTATAAAATCAAGGGTATAGCCATAGGAGCAGATTTTTATGATTTGGAAAGACGGTAAAAGAGCAAGGGAGAAATATGATAAGAGAAATCAAAACATATTAAAAGCATGTTTACAAAGTGGGGAAGCCCAAAGGAAATCATATTTTGACGTTCCATGTTTTCCCAATGTATTGGATGATATTTGAGACGTGTTTTGTAGGATTTCATGTTTTCTATACTTGGTTTTGATAAAAAAAAATTTCCTGGACCCAAAACCTGTATAAATAACTTTTGACGGAGGAAAATTCCCTTTTGATAGTAATGGTAATGTATAGGGAAGGGAGGCTGAGTCAAATTTACATGCCAAAGGGGAGATACATAATAATTTTAGTGTGGAAATAATAAGTTTATTATTGAGCATTTCTCTACGGTTCTTTATGAGATGGTATTTTTTTAAAGTGTAAATGTTTATTGGACGTGGAAAATATGTGAAGGGCAAAATAATTTTAGCTTGCAAACAAAATTACGAAGGAACTGGCCCCATCCTATGAATTTCCTTTATAGTCAATGAGAATCTATAGAGCTACTAATTTTGAGGAAAAAACCCTAAATAGGAAAAATGCACTTTTTTTTATATACAATGCTCGGAAGGGTAAAAAAGTTTTAAAAAGTCATTTTGACATAAATCAAGGAATACACAATGTTTGTATGTATTTCCATATAAATGTACGTATGTACTTGGACGTAAAACAGTAAATAGTGCTTGTGGTGCTAACAAGTTCCTGTGGTGGATGGAAAATTGGGTCGTGGATTACAAAAGAGGGATTATTGTTAAAAGCGGATGATTTTCTCTGGAGGGATAGAAATTTTCAAGGTAAAAATAAGCATTTTTGGGCTTTTTTGTACAAAGCACAACGTACATAGAAAGAATGATGAGTTTTCGGTGAAGTGAAAGCATCTCTGATGAAAGTCATATAAGGCGGAGTAAATAATATCATATGTACATGCTCCGCTTGTAATTTCCGGCGAGCATATAATTACTTATGCTATGCTGGCAAGCCTATAATGAGCCAAAAACTTTTGTTCCTCATGAAAAAAGGAGATAAGGAAGGAATCTTATAGGTAATAATTGAAATCTGGAAGATTCCATAATTTTGGGGTTTGGTGCACATTTACATATATATGTATTATATTAGGCTGGAGTAAGAAGGTAACAATTTTAAAGAGAAAGTTTGACAAAAATATGTATTGAAGACTTTTAACGGGAGGGATAGGATTTTTCCTTAGTATATTTAAATATATTGGGAGGCTAAAATATGGTGTGGTAGTTTTTGGCCTCTTAATATAAAAGCTCTATTGAAGTGTTGTTGGAGAGAAAGTGAAATTATTTAGTGAGTTGAAAGGGAGGATGAAAGGAAGGAGTGCTTGATGATCAAATGGCCTGAATTTAGACCACTTTATTAATGCTATTAAAATAGGAGATCCCAGATATGAAGGACTTTACCTAAACTTGTAACGTTCTCAAGGATTGGTGTAATTACAGTGGAGTGTGGCTAAGGTCTGGGAGCACCCAAGTGCTAAGTGCTGGCTAAGGGAGAGCACGGGTTCGAATCCCGACTGATGTGGTCAATTTGACATTAAAGAGAAAGCATTTTTAGCCTGAGTTCATTACGTTGGTATACCAGAGCAGGGGGTAGGGGGAATGATTAAAATTTGTAGGGAAAGTGCACTCGATAATGAGAGCTGGGGTGAGAAATCCGATAGAGGTAAAGAGAAATTATAAGTGGGGTACGGTACAGTTCGGAGGAGGAGACCAGGATTGATGTGGAATTAATTAATTTAGCATGTTGTAACTTTCTCCAAGAGAAAGCATTAGCGGGGCTTGTATTTATAGGCTTTAGCATATAGGATGAGAGATTTCAAGAAAATAAATTTTTTCCTGTTCCACTTTCTCCAGCACCTTCCTATGGAAATGTATTGTTTTTTAAATGGAAGCTTTCCCCACTTTCACCCACCCGCCGCTCCTCTATTGAAATGCATTGTTTTTGAAATGGAGATTTCAACACTGTCACTATGGGCTTTCCAAAGGGCAATGTACCGTGAGTGCAGTGTTCATCGGTGTGCAAGTTGGGAGGAAGAGAAATGAACATGATTTTTCCCTGATATTTGTTTGTACTAATTTGCTTAACTTAATTAGCGGTTCTTAAATGCAATGCTCTTAATGAACCAATTATTTTGACTAACCCGCACATTTTATTTGCATGGAAAAGCTTTTGGTGAAATGTAAACAACCACACTTTTGTTTACAAATAAGCTTGCGGGGAAATGTAAACAAGAAGACTTTTGTTTACAAATGTAGTAAAATGGAATTTCCATGGAAATGACAAGCTTATTGAGAATGAAATTATTCCAGATCCGGATGACGTTCCGACGAGAGCCTCCCGCATCCGCGGATGGGATGAGTAGCAACAATAAGCCGGAGCAAGTGAGTAACAGACCCCGGAATCATCATACCCCCGAGCCCACGAAAGCTGCATCCAGTCCTTACATGGACGTGGAGCCCGCTGAGATTTGTATTGTTGACATGGGAAATAACAATCCTGCTGCAGCCATGGTCGCTTACTCCCCCTCCTCCTCCGGCTACAGCTCCCTCCGCCAATCCACGGACACCCTCGCAATTACCATCGTGAACAAAGAGAACGGTCATATTTTCCAACATTCATCCAATCCTCTCCCATTCTTCGCCTCCACGAGCAGCAATCCTCTCATCTCCAACGGAAGTCTCAAAAATGGGTTGGCCAACGGTGGACCAGGAATTCACACCCCAATGTCCACCTCCCAAGCTGTTGTAGCCATCCTTGCAAAAAGATGCTCATCGGATGGAAGGAAAGTCCATGTTCCTTCCACCATTCGAGAGGAGTCGGACTCCTGTCAAAGTCAAAAGTCCAGGTCAACTGCATCAGCTCGGGCTTATCTCCCAGGATGAAAGCTATACATAAATAAATTCCACTAAAATTTGAAAGGCCCAAATCTTAATTGTTGGTGTCAGCAAAAACTCACCACCTCCACAAAAAAAGGTAAAGTGGATAAAAAATGCTAAAATCCTTGGAGCTATTATTATATAGCGTGGCCATGAAAAAATAGGTGCTCATAACAAATTAACTGATATTATTCAAATCCATTTAAATCCATGTACATTTCTCATGTAGATTTAATGTGCACGTTTTTCTCACTTTCCATTCCCTACATTTTTATCCGTGTAAGAAAACGTTTGCTCTCAAGTGACATTTTCCGTTCAGCAAAAGCTTTGAGTAGGAAAACCTAAGTGAAAAAGTAACATTTTATGAATCCCATCAACACAATAAAGTGTCTGTATAAAATACATTAACGTGCATATATATAATTATATCAACTCTGTAGAGGATTCTCATCTTCCCGGTGCTATTTTCACGTGATTACTTACAATTTAAATGTATGTATAAGAAATGTACGGGAAGGGATTAAAAATAAGCAAGACATTACTTACCGTAAGAAATGTGGATTTTGGTGTGTAAAATTAGGCCAAAAATCTATACCCAAATACAAATATGTACGAAGTATGTAAAGACATGTGAACTTGTTGCCATATATGAATTGTAGTATTGTTTTAAATGATGAGGGACGTGTTTTTTCTATCTCTTCTGGTGCTACTGTAGAATATAAAAAAATATAGAGAAATTATTGTTTTTCTCAAGGTTTATTTTTAGCGTGGAGAAAGTTTACTTTCCTTTTCTACTCTCCTGCGAGGGTTCTTTCGTAAAGAATGAGATTCCCTTCTAAACCTTTGGTAAATAATTGGAGAAGTACATAATCCTTGTTTTTTCTTCCTCCTATCCCTTCTTGTGAGTCAGCGTATTCTCACAACAAGCACTATATAGAGAGATGTAAGGATTCCAATTAAGGAAGATCAAATGACAGAATACTGTTTCAAGGTAAAGTGAACAGAATCATGGATTGTATAGAAAAGTACAGCCTGGCTCGTTTACCAAAGAAAGGATTGGAGGTTTAGTAATAGAAGCCGTTTTGGGAATGCACTTGACAAGGGTTTTCTCCCTTGCGTTAATAGTTAGGGCTGGGAGGTGCGTGGGTATGGAGAAAGTAGGGAAAGCGTTTTACTCTAAAATAATATGGATCATTGTATTTTTTGAAAATAATTTCTATGACAAGTTTTCATTTAAACTAGGATACAATAATTAAGAAAGAGAAAGTGGAGAAAGTAGTTGAAAAAATGCTTGAGATATTTTAAAAAAGAGAAAGTAAAGCCTTAGAATTGTATTTTAAAAAAACTTTTCCATCTCAGCATTGCTTTATTATACACATAGGGTGGAATTTCTAGTTAGAGGAAACAGATTTTAAGGGATTTGCCAAAATATTTGAATGAAGTTTCACACAAAACTTTAACATTTTATCCGAGAAAATACCAGTACTTTTCTCTCCAGCCTGGGAGAAGAAAGAAAAAAAATTGGATAATATTTAAATTATAAAACAAATCAAATTGAAGACTTAAGATATTTCCTCACTTATATATGAAGAGCTACAAATATTAGAATATAGCTTGAAAGGGAGAAAGTGTCAATTGAATTTGAACCTCTTCCTTCATTTGCACATATTTGTGGGAAGGAAATGGAATGCCACAGTGATTACATTACTATAAGTGTGCACGGTCAAAGTAAGGGGAAAAGTTCAATGGAAATGGAGCCTGAGCTGGTTTGAACTGATCAAGTGTGATGAGTCTGTGGAGAGATAATTACACAAAACCACGTACGTAATTGATTCCTACGGTCGTACATATATACATACTTGAATGACGCTCTACACTCTCAACAAATACCAGATCTCTCTCTCTCTCTCTACTTTCACCTTCCACTTGCCCTTCAGTCATTAGCACTCTCTCGACTCTGGCAGTGTTATTGTAGAATGACGGGATCCAAACTGAATGCTTTAGTTGGGAGGAATCTCCTGGAAATAACAAAATGTACGAGTGTACTAAAAAAAAGCTCCGAGTGTTACATGCTCTGATGAAGGTCACTTTCTCTTTGGGAATAACATAAGCGGCATATGGTAGGGGAAATTCAAAGGATGTTGAACTTTTAATGCTTCACACTATATATATTGTGTTGAGTTTTGCATGGTTATTACCTCAAGTGGGTAAATGGTGAAGGAAAAATTGACGAGGAGATTTTATGTAGGAATTATGAGTTATATTACATGACTTTACTCATTTGTAATGGGAAATGAGAAAAAACTGTACATAGACTATTGCACTTAATGGGGCATATTGGAAAAATATAAGCATAAAATACATATATGAAATTGACTCTACTCATGTAATTAAAAAAAATTAATTAATGTAATTCACTTAGGTATATTTAAATATAGTGAAATATGTGAGAGTGGTAAGAGCCATTGATGTACCTGCTGGACCCATCATAATAATAATAAAATTGTAGCATGATTTTTGGACTTGAACTGTTTACATGACTTTCGTCCATATAAGAATATCAGGAAAGATGGATAAAAAATATACTAGGAAAAATAAAAAGCTGCTAGGACTTTCCAGCGCCCATCCTATATGATTTCACAGATGCTAAAAACGTTGTTCTTCTTATTTATTTTTTAGGTTCTTTATTACAGTGAGCACCTGCTCGAGCACGTTCCATTTAAAGGGATTTCCTTGTATGTGGATCACGTATAGTGTTAAAATAGATGTTGCATAAAAGAATTTTTTAGCACTACAAAAGTGTAGGCTAAAGGGAATCCATGAGGAGGTAAATGTAGATGATACATATTGAATTATTATGTAAACACAGGGAAATTAGTACTTTTTTTAGCATCTCCAGGAGTTTCGCGTCATATGGTGGAAATCCCATCATATAGTGGTTGATGCAGAAGAGAGGGAAATGCACATACCCCTAGTTTTAATTATTATTTACATGGAGTTTTGAGCATGAGGAAATGACGAGTTTTCTCCCAGAACTTTCTCCCTGAGGGAGACGTGAAGAGGATGTGATGCATGGGAGCTGCACCAAAACTTATACATTGGAATTCAAAGGAATCACTTATGTGATTCCCTTGAAAATCCATTGTGGTACATATTTTATCCGGGAAAAATTTCAAGGGAAACTTTCCCTTGGAAATTTTACTATTGAAAAAAGTTGGGGAAAGTTAGGAGAATTTGAATTGTAAAAAAAGTCATAGTTTGGATTGATTTTGTGGAAACTTAAACTTATGTTGGAGTGAATATAAATTTCTGCTTGGGTTATATATTCCTCTTAATAGCATTAATACACATATGTATTTAGTTCAAAGGTGAAAGGAGACTTTGACAATTTCTCCCTGGAAGAAGGCACGTGTGTTAGTTTAAAAAAATTGTATTTATTTCCAAAAAAACGTATACGGAAGATTCAATAAAGGTTAAGATGTGGAATAATCTTTATATTTTTAAAACTCATGTAAATATTATTGTAATTATTATTATTATAACATATGTGAGTCCTTGCATGATGGAAAAAATTTTTGTATAGAAAAAGAATATGAAATATTTATAAAATCTCTTTAAAAAATTGTATCAATGATTTAAAGATTTCCAGTAGATTGACCTTTTCTAACTGTGAAATGAGTCGTGATATGCATTAGAATGCAATATATAGACACAATTCATTTGTATGTGTAGACTGAAAAATGTCATGTGTAAAAAAAATAGAGTGGGAAATAAAAAATATACTCTGCTAAAGTGCAAAAGACGCTTTAATTTTCGGAACTTTATGGATAAAAGAAAATTATAGCGTCTTTTGCACTTTAGCCGACTTTTTATGCTAACAAAATATCGTCGGGTTAAGTCCAAAAGGCGCTATAATTTTCGTAACGTTATGGGAAAAACAAAATTATAGCGCCTTTTCGACTTTACCCGACGATATACGTACGTTTCTCATTGTCATATTATCACTCTCGTACATGTAAATAAATGTAATAATGTTCTAAGTCATAAATATTATTATCCTCGTACGAATTATTATGTGTTATATGTATGTAACAGACCAATTTAAAAAAAAATGATTTAGCTCTAAAAGTGAAAAAGAATTTTATCTCTTTAAATTCCTACAACATAATATGTAAATACTGTGTATCATCAGCAGCTTATATTTTAAAGGATAAAGAATATTGATGTAAATGTATAATGGTAACTTTTGTTATTTATATAATATAAACCTAAAGTATATATATATATGTACATAAGTAATAAAAATACATAGGAAATTTTCAATGTACATAAAAAGTAGTGTAATAAAAACATTAATGTGAGAGCAATGTCCAAGGCACTAAAAATATTTTCTCTTTTTGTCAAGTACATTTTAAAATATTTGGACAAAAGAAAACTAGATCCAAATAAAAAAAATGTTAAAATGAAAATTTCTTCTTCGCACAAATTATTTTCATCTCCTGCATAATATATACATATTTAGTATTTTATGCAACATAATATGACGTAAAGCTGGAATGGGATATTTACAAATAATAATAATAATAGTAGAACAAGGGAGATGAGAAATCTGTGATGGGTTTCATAAGAGGAAACTGATTGGATGATGCAATCAATTCCCTAATGTAATAGATATGTGGAGGATGAAAGTCTTTGAAATTTTCATTATTCTCCGATACACTTTGTTCTTAAAGAGGATGAAAGCCTCAAAAGCATACTTTATTTTCTCATTCTCAGCATTAAATGAGGACTAAATCCCTGGAATTTATAGGTGGATTGGATAAATTTCTGGAGGCAAGGGAAATCTTGCACAAGAATAAAGGGAGGAGATTGTTGATGAGGTAAGTATCAAAGAAGGAAGGAGAAAATTATTTTCACAAGAAAGCCCACTATAATACACGGAACATATATGAACAATGCTTTTATGTATATAAGGATTTTCATGTGTGGATAAGAGCCGGATTTTTTTACCAATGGATTTATACAAGAATTCCTATAGAATAAAACCTGTGATAAAAAGAATTGCAACAGATTGGAAAATCTGCTTTTTAATGCATTTTATGGGCTTAGGAAGGGAATTGTGACTAAGCTTTATTTTAGTATGCGGGCTTTATGGAGAGGAATATGAGGAATGAGTCATACGCTATGTACGCGCTATAAAAAGAGCAAGTTACCTAATAATGTTCCACAATAATGATTAAAAATGTAAAAAGAATAAGAATTTTTCCGACGTTACTTTAACAATAATAATTATTGCATTTAGCAAATCTCAATCAAAACAAATTTCAATGAAAAAATTTAACTGACACACTACAGAGGAACCCCTGAGAGCGGAAACTTTATTTACACGAGGTGCATTTACTTGGCTCTACTTTTGAATATTTAAATGTGAAGTAGAACTCTAACATTTCTAAAATTATCCTTACACTTGCACTTGAAGGAGCAAACATCTTTGTTTAAAAGGGCATATAAAATGATTGGGTTCCTTAGCTACTAATGGTTTTAGAGGGTACGGAAATGGAAATGATGGTACGCCTGCGGTTGATAAAAATGCAGCCTTATTTGCTAGGGCAGGTTTGCTGTTATTTTTAGACTCAATAATCCTTTTGTTCCCTGACTCTTTTATAATGAATGGAGTGGGTTTGTATGACACCCCATTATAAACTTGATGATCCCCAAGGTATTTGACATGGAACATTTTCCTCGCGGATCTTTTATAAAAATCTGCGGAGAGCATGATACACTTGATATTTCTTCCGGGAAGGAACATGACTTTCCATAGGAACTTCCTCCTCCTTAGGTATCTCACCCCATCAGAATTGCTATATGTTCCAGGGGAAAGAAAAGTTGGAATCCAGGGTTCGAACCTTTGTAGCTGTGACAATGAGAGTAGACTTATTTTTCCTACTACTAACTCAATCTCCTGGGAAAACGGCACCTCCTCATCAGGTTCCTTTGGTGTGAAAGATTTTGCTATATTATAGTATTTAATTCATAACAAATGAGTTTCCGTGCCTTGTAGATTTTTATGTAGATGAAAATTAAGGATGGGGAGTTGTATTAATAATAATTACCTGAGAAATCAGAGGAGGAGGAAACTTTGGAAGAAGAAAGTTCTAGTGGGAGAAGTTCTGGAGCATAAATTGTCTTTAACTACTTACTTGAGATTAGACGTAAATGCGGGACTACAGTTAAAAATGAATGAATGATTTCTTGAATTTCTAACGTAAACTTTTCCTACGTGACAATACTAATAAACGCCCACACAATGCTCTTCTGTTCTTTACTGTCGCATCCAATTTCATAGACTGATATTGTTATTGATTGGGAAACTCCAGACTCTTCGGGACTTGTTTACACACTTCACTTCAATTTTCCAGCTTGAGACAGTGACATGAAATTCAAGAAACTTGCCAATTTTAATAGTCTGTTTGTATCAAATAGGAGATATAGAATAATAAAATTATTACCGTACGTTGTGTTAAGGGGAAGTTCACTGTAAATTTTGGGGCCAGAACAAACAGACATATCTTTCCATGTTACGTCAACTTTTAGACATCTTCCTCCAGAACTGACTATGTGAGTTATCAAGTTAATTTAATAATAATTATTAAATCACAAAGGCACGGGTATAGGAATCACGAATATGACAGCGAGTAAGTATATGGAATATATTCGGCGAGTTAAATACAGGCGGATCTCGAACATTTTCGCAGCTCAATTAAAAATACTGTGCACATTTCCTTCAGAAAAGGTCCATTTCCCTTTATGATTTCTGTTCGGAGTTGTTCCAAATAGAAGAGGAGCTGTAATAATAAAGGAAAATTATTAAATACATTGAAAAATCTTTTATTGTACATTTGGGTGGAAAATTAAAGTTTTGTCGTTGTGACCTTGAAAATGTGGAATATACATATAATGATATATGATTTCAAGGTAGTTTAATTATTCCATTATCCTCATTGTTAATGGCTTGCACATTCTCTTCTCTTGAAGTTTTAGAGTCAATTATCTCACAAAATTGAGTCCTTACATTATTCATGCATTGATGTTTTGCAACAATTTACGTAGGTTGAAGCACTTAACATAATTTTGGAATTGGTTGGTGAATAACCGGGACAGTAGTAGCGCGATTAAATTATGAAAGCTAAAGAAAATCAAGGGGTTCGCGTACATAGCAAAACTTCGTAGGTGTTTCAATTTGGATGGGTGAATTCAAACCACCTCGGGTATACAATTTCATTGAATCCAGCACATACAATAATAATAATTGATAAGATTTAATATTCAAATATAATATTTCCTCTGGAGTCTACATAGGTATTTACAAGAGAGAAAAAATATTCGAGCTCAGACAAAAGACGCAGATGGAATAGTTGAAGTGAGGTTCGTGCAGAGGAAGGAAACAAATTATGGATTCAGACTGGAGCAAATATTTTTTCAAATCCATTGAGCACTATGCAAGTACAGTGTAGTAATTTGACAAGGATAAAAACTATTGGAATGGACATGGTACTGGAAATGACAAAAGTTATGTAAAACTAAAAGTTTTGAGTTAATAAAAACTCATAAATGATTACATTAACTTTTACTTCCGGATGAAATGATTCAAGAAGTTATAGCTCTAGGTTCTACTTTAATTTAAGTATGTATACTTACACGCAAATTCATAAAATTAAATCTGAAGCTGGAAAACTTACTAACCATTGAAATTTATTCTACTAAGGCCTTCCAATAATGAAGTGTAGTCGAGAGGAAAACATGCTTACACACAAACTTTTGGTGTTACTGACCGCTTCTTCGTAGTGACCAATGTCGAGTAAATGTTGATGACTCTATTTGTTCAATTCTAACACATAGTACGTAGGTGTATAGCAAAGCATGGAATATCACATTTACTCGGGGAAAGTTGCATAAATGTGGAAATTTTTCCGCACTATCAAGTTTCAAACATTATTTGCAGACGGAGAATTAATCTATGCGACTCTAAAAATCTGCATTTATTTTCCATAGCGTGGATATTTACAATTCAGGATCAAATTCTAACGTAAATAAATATTCAACGTTCCGATATACTCACACTCATTCAATCCTAACGACTTCTCGCGTAAAATCATTCCGGCAAAAATCTATTTTCCCACAGACGTCTCACAAATTACTTTTATTTTATAACTGCGGCACTGATAAAAATAATTAACTATTCTAGGATTTCCTATACGGCAGACAAAACAAAATAATCACGACATCGACATTTTAAAATACATTCGCCCCTTTAATTTTATGATTTCTACCACATTTTTCTGCGTCGGGTCATTGGACCAACATTAAATAATAATTTTTCCTGAACGTACTTACTTAATAAGTACTTACAATTTTAACCTGGAAACTGAATAGTAGTTCCAATGCACAGCATTATATACGTCACTCGACGCAAGGGAAAATTTTTATGGGTACAGAATTTGGGATTGTTTATATGTCGGATCTTTAAACACGAAAAACAAATGCGTTTTAATAGCCAAAAGCGAGCGTTTATAACCTGCATAAAACGGCAGTAAAGGAATATTTCCCAATGTAAATGATATTTCTACAAACAGAAAATACTGGGCTCTAATTAAAACTTATTATTAATTATTATTTTAGAAAACAAAATATCTCGAAGATAATTGTATCAACAAATAACTAGAAAAATCGAGTGGATCGATGATATAATTATTTTTTAGGCAGGACTAAAATACTAAATACACCGCACTTCAATGCGGCATTGGCAGGAAACTCAATAACAAAAATTAATGAAAAATACGTTCAAGTGAGTCCCAATAGCAAACCCAACTACATAATTAATAATACGTATCAATAAATAAATATATAGCTTTCAAAATTAATTTGATTTTTATCTATACTTAGCAGAGTAAGTTTTCACTCCTTCAGGGCTTGATACCCGACAGAATTTGGTGAGTAAGATAGACGCATTTTGTTCCGTCGGGACAAGATTACTTATGAAAGGCATGATTTCTTCATGTTTCCACTTCGGCTTCGCATCGAAAAGAACTGTCAATCTCTCCTGTGTATTGGATGGTAGATTGTATTCGGGGAAGAAACGGATTGTTGGCGGGGAACAGGCTTCATCAACCATTGAAATGTGCTTCAACTGCTTCAAACTCACTTTTAGACCTGTCAAAGGCAGAAAACAATTTAAACTTTAGCATTGCTAGCCGTAACTTCCAAATCCGTTAATTGTTCAAAGTTTCCTCGTCTACATGACGTTTAAAAATCTGGGGGACGTGCCTAATTACCTACCATTAATGAGATCACGTCTCACATGCTCGTTGTAGACTATTCTATAATCTCCCGACGAGAAGGTTCACATTATTTCCAAGGAATTATTCCCGATGTACAAAAATGATTCATAGTGCGGATGCTATTTCACACCGAGGTATGTACATAGAGTCAAGGGCTGCTTATAAGAATATTCTGACAGCCCACAGAAACTGAAGGAGGAAATAAATGTAGAACATTCGGAATGTCAGACAAGAAATAAGTACACATCAATCCATTACAGACATAGCAGCGCTACTCAAAACAATAATCTCTAAAAAGCTAAGAGTCTGGAAGGGAATGAACAAACTCTAACCTACTTTCTCCACATAACGTATAAAACGTATAAAAAGGCATGTTGTATACCTGCTAAAAAATCTATTCACGCTTATCGCGGAGAAACCATCCATCACATTAGTTAGACATGACTCAAATGAACTTGAATAGTCAAGGGAAGCTTTACTACGTCAAAAAAGTAAAACAAACATTGTTACCTAACAGATCACTCCGTTCTAAGGACTTAAAAGCAATGATGCGAGAGAACAATCGGGGTGGAAAAATCCCAGATTGCCTTCAAGTGCTATAAAACTCACAGGCGGTGAAAAGCATCGAGCACCACATATTTTTTATGTAGAAAAAATCTGTTCATATGTATGTATAAATTCTCATCCCACATTTTCCATAATCTACGCCTCCTCTCTTTTAGTGACAACTGTTCTAAAAGAAAAGGTAACAAAATTTTTCAATCTGCTGGAAACTTCAGGGAGGGGAGGTGGTTAAAAGTCCGTCCAATGTATTTTAGGTACTTCCAATTTACCTGGTGACGCCAAAACTGAGTTGAACAAACAAGGGAAAGATTCAAAATTTCAAGTGTGCTCATCTTCTCGATAAATAAACTGGAGAAAGCAGGTCGCATATTAGCAGGAGTCACCAACCAAGGTCATAATCAAAAATTTGATTTCTGGCCAGCGTCAAGAATGAAACTTTGAAATGTGAATTTAATTACGATTAGGGATGAAAAAGTTATTTACATAACATAATAAAAATTCAGTATAACGGGAGTAGGGATAAAAAACTGCTTGTTCCGTGGGGATGGCTATAAAATTCCAGCCTTGCACCAAAGAGAACACACAGGTAAAAGAGACAATTGGGTCACACTCAAAAAGTCAATGAGACATTAACGGGAGATCTTAAAAAGCCTTTAAAAGTTCTCAAAGTGCTTAGAACATTGGAGGAAGATTATAAAAAGCCATGCCGGTCCTCTATTTCAATCCAGAAACTCAAAGTAATAGCAAGATCGGCAAGATGCTGACCAAAGTGCTTTCTACAGCGGCATCATAATGGAGCGGGCCTTTATAAAAGGCTAATTTATGTTCGACTATATAGAGAAAAGTTTCCAGGAACGTTGGAGAATCCAGTTAAAAAAGTTTAAATCATCCACCATACAAATGATGAAGAGTTTGGATGGGTAGCAAATATTTAACTTGTTCAGTTTGTCTTAATACCTCTACTTCTACACTACTAGTCATTCAACTTTCAATCAATAAAGAGGCTCTTTCTCTCACGTTATACTCTGCTTGATAGCTACGTCCTAGATTTACGCACACGGAGTTTTTTCAGCTCTGATCAATGAAATCCATTCGTGTTCTTCCTTAACATTCAGAAAGCAACGAGCATTGTCTCATTCGCTTCTCAACCCCCCAAACATAGGGGAAAAAGTATCTTCCTACCCAGTCCGCCCAGACGTTCTAGACTCGAAAGGAAAAGTTCCAAAGCCTTTCTTTTGAAATGTCTAACCCTTTGATTTCAAACCCTCAATGGGCAATTCGCCTAACTTACACAGACTGTAAATTCAATACCTACAGGATAAACACATGGTTAAGCTTCGTGATATCTCCAGTAGAACAGAGTTGTAAATAATAAATACACATGTAAGTATATAGGATCAAAGGCGTCACGGCAACTGTGTACTTTAAACTATTTTTAAACACTTCCAATTTACATCTTTTCAATGAAGCTTTTAGCGTTGACTCACCCTTGGGTACACTCTCTTGCCAAGATTTCGTAAATTCCCTTAAATTAAATTTCTGTCCCCGTCTGAGAATCACCTCGCCAAATAAATTACAAATGGAGTCTTCCTTCATGGAGTAGAGCGGCTCATCTGGAAGAAAAATGGTAATTATAGGTGAAATTGCCTATAGGAGAACAAAGGATTAATTATTAAGGCATCAGAAAGGGAAGAGGAACCCAATTCTTTCAAACTTCCACGTCAAAACAAATCTAGGGCGGCGATAGAAAAAAAATACTTCAAGTTTTTAACACTTGAGTCATTAACGTTAGGGAGTACTTCATGATGTAGTTCATGCTTTGATATCATGTTATGTGGATAAGATGTTATCCACACTTTTCTGATGACAACAAAATAAAAGAAAGTAATACCAATAGTGAGATCATCCGCGTCCTCCTTATCTTGACCGGATGCTTCAGTTTTTTCAAAGAACCACTCGAAAATCTTCTCCAAAACAAAGTTAGGCTCAAGTGTAGAAAGTTGAGCAATTACGCCACTCTTCTCAATAGATTTGTTGTTCCAGGAGTTTTCTTCAATGATTCCCAATACAAAATTCAAGACACGGTATAGGTAGTCACACTCCACCAGACGAAGATAACCTACGTAATCAAACCACTCTATGAAGTCTTGAGTCTATTATTAGCCAAAGCACTTGCTTAAAGTACAACAAAAAGTAAAACAAGCACAGAAGAAAAAAGTCTTTTGTGGAGGAAATATCTCCTGAGCTGACAGAGATGCGATCAGATACTTTCTCTAAATCAGGGATTATATCCATCATTCACCGAGTCTTACTAGCGATAAGTAATACTTTTTTCCAAAATAATAATTGGACGGCATACCTTTTTCTGTATTATGCACACAATCGGTAAAGCTTCCTTACGAAACTACAAATCCTTCTAAAATTCCCAAATAAGTTATTGGATATTTCAGCCACCCAGGGCTGCGTTGTTTCAGTAAGTACAATTTATAACAGGGTTTTAAGTTATGGGGCCTATCTTTGCAACATTGACCTGAACTTATATTTAATATTTTTAAATGTTCGGTTCTCAATGTCCCACAATGACACCCTCCTCCGGCCAATTCACAGAGTAATTTTTCAACTTACAACTTTGTGATATAATTACTAACTTCAACTTTTCGTCGTTTTCTTTCTGAATTGACAATAACAAGGACCTGGAACTTCTTCCGACATCCGACTTGTAATATTCTTTCCTGAAAACGAATCCTCTTCAACCCAAAACTTTAGGATTTCAAAAACTCTCATGTCTTGAGAGGCATAGAAGGAATAAACTGAGGGTTACATAATTAAAACTCGACCGCTGGGATCCAAATCGGAAAATAACACTTTCACAATGAGTCTTCACTCCGAGGCCAATGTTGTCGATTCAGAAAGAAATAAATCACTTGGGGAAATAATATTTACGTTCAACGGCAGACGGAAGAGCATTTTCTGCTGAAAACTACTTTCGCAAGTAAATACTGGAAGGAAACTATTCGTTTGTTCAAAAGTTTCTCACTGTTAATTGCTTGAGCTGAAAAACGATTGATTAAAAATTCTTTTTCCTAACTAAAATTGCTTTTAGATCGTTCTGCCTAGTCCTCTTAATTCCAGTTCCGGAAAACTGCTATAAAATAAAGTGCTTTTGTTATGCTTCATTCGTTCTCGCAATCAGAAATCAATTAAGTGGATTCAATTAGAAACTTGCACTAACTGGTGAATTATCTGCCGTAGTGAATTTGAAGTTGCAGTTCTGATGAATCCTGGAGTTCTTTCTATATTGGTACGATTAATTTAATCCCTTCAAAGGATTTACTACGAGCGCATAAAACGTAATAATTATTAGATAATCCCTCGCCTTTCAAGTCATCATTCAGGGGATAGATATTAATTAAGGCATTAAGAGTTTCCAAGTGCTGGAGCGAGCGACGTGAAGGAGGATAAAATAATACGATGAAATTTTGAATATTAAACATTTTTATGTTACAAGTTACAATAATTCTATTTCGTACATTGTACACTTTCCGTGATTAGTTCTGCCTTATGCAAATATCTACTATATCGGTAAACAAATTCAATTAAAATCGTACCACTCCCAATTTCTAAAGGAGTCCAGTATACTTTGGAAGCGATAGCATTAAAAACTAGCAACGTACCGGATAGTTCGATGTACCGAACCGTTTCCAGGTAAGATTTGATTTCCTGAGTGCTTGCGGAAACTTCACTTAATATGTCATCCATTGACTTCAACTGATTGCTGTCGATCTAAAAATGAATAAATATTATTAATAAAGCTGATTACGTGATAAATATGTATGTTGTATTCACTACGATGCAACTATAGCTAATGTAGCTCAAGCTACTGCTAATCCTCCTTGCGCGCCACCGATATAGAATTTACTTCTAACAGGAATAGGTCTTATGATATCCCCTCCATGTTACCAGTTTTTTGTTGAATTTTTAATTTTTTACAATTTTTTTAGAATTTAACTTAATTTTCATGCACTTACAAGCAGTCCTATCCAAGTGTCACCCCCAACCCATGGGTTTAACATTTTTAATTGATGCATCCCTTCATTTAAACACCCTTTTGACAAGTCACCCAACTGCTAACTCATATTTGAATTTTTTTTAAATTGCCGTTTTTTGGATTTTTAGTCCGAAATTGAAAATTGCGATTTTTAAATGGGATTTAAGCTGGCGAATTTTAGTTTTCACGGGTAGGCAACCCGTATAATTATCAAAATGTTCGAATTTTCTCAAACTTTTTCTTAAGACAAGGTAGGGATGGTAACTCATGGAAATCTTATGCAAATTCATTTTAAAGGGTATCACAACAATTGATAGCTCTTATCCATATGTCTTTCAGCAGCCAAATGGTGTAAGAAGTTTTTTAATCGAAAAATAGTTTTAAAAAAGTGACAATAAATACTGTAAGGACGCGAGTACTTTAAATAAATAATAAAATAATATACTGCATTAATATACTGCATCTTCTGAATTTCTCGTAATAGCTCAATAAGCAACATAAATTCTTAAAGACCTAAGTTTTTTATTTCGAAATCTCTATTGCTCGTATTTTTATCTTTTAATGACGAGGAGATATAGCGGGATCAAGATGTGATCCTAGACAGAAGGAAAACCGCGGGGATTTCTGCAACTTTTTTTAAAATTCATTCTACCATATCTTCTCCCTCGTAACTGATAAAAAAAACAAGCAATGCCGAATTTGAAACACAAAATTGAGGTCTTTCCGAATTGTGGTAGTTCATAGAGCTACAACGATGTACGTATCTTATTAGCTACAAATTATGTTTCATTGAACTAAATTTCAGCAACAGGAATCAATTCATGAAGTAGCTACCGCACTAACTGTCAATACTAAAACGTAACAAGCAGTCGGAAACTAGTCCCAGTAACAAGGTAGGCGGAAATCATAAGAACGTTGCTACGGACGATGTCCTGATATGTATCTGTAATTTTATTATTAATTACTACACACACACATAGGTATGAACAAACTGCACTACTAGCTGAATAATGCAGTTCACCTAAAGCAATAGCCATGAACTGGGTCAAAAGCGCAACCATGAAATCGATAAGTTGTTCAAGAACTACATCTCAAAATATCTTTCTTATGAACAGCCATTTCTTGTCATTTCAAATAAATTATTCCAGCTGCAAATAATTTGAATATTCGTACCTCGTGTTCTTCATCCCTGCCCTTAAAACATGTAGGTTCTAACAAATGCATGATTTTCCCCATATTTGGCTTGACTCTTCTCATCTCATAATACGAGTGGGTGATACCAACAATCTATAAAATTCATACAAACAATATTAAAGTTATAAACAACTTCCGGTCATTCATTAGTCAAGTATGACAACAAATAAAACAAAAGACAAAAAATGCACAAACAAATTTCCCAACACATTCGCACGCTACATTTTCATTCGGGAGCCGGACTAATCATCCAAAAACAATTTCAGCCAACAGTTTCACCTAACAAAATTTCAGCCAAAATAAAATTCAGTCAAAAATTTTTCAGCCAAGAATTTTTCCAGCCATAGACAATTCAGCTAAAACCTTTTCAGCCAAAGCCTTTTTGGGCCAAAGCAAAGTCAGCCAAAAAGGAATCAGCCAAAATTATTTTCAGCCAAAGCAAATTCAGCTAAAATA